>JAGXJF010001060.1:0-113148 GCA_019208055.1 Stipa capillata | reverse complement strand
TGGAGAACAAGATTGGAGGACCCCTATCTCAGTTATCTTCACGACGAGTCGAGCCTGATGACCCCGTGGCGTGCGCGTCAGCTCAAAGCGCGCGCCAGGGCTTTGTCATACACAACGACATGCTGTACAAGCGCGGCGTCTGCGCCCCGTTCCTCAAGTGCATCTCAAGGGAGGAAGGAGCAACATTGCTCGCTGACATACACCAGGGGCTCTGCGGCTCTCACCTCGCCGCTAGTCTTTGGTTGGCAAGCCTATCGCAAGGATTCTACTGGCCGGCCGCGCTGCCCGACGCGGAGAGCCTCGTGAAGACGTGTCCTGCATGTCAGTGGATGGCAAGGGAACCAATAGGCCTGCACACGAGTTGCAACCTATTCCCCCGTCTTGGCCGCTTGCACGGTGGGGCGTCAACCTGGTCGGGCTGTTCAAGACCGCGTGCCACGGTGCCAAGTTTCGTCGTAGTCGCGGTCGACTACTTCTCTAAGTGGGTTGAGGCTGAACCCTTATCCAAGATAACCTCCGCCTCTGTCCAGAAGTTCGTATGGAAGACACTCGTCTGCAGGTTCGGGATACCGCGTGAGCTCACTATGGACAATGGTACCCAGTTCGACGCCACTACCTTCAGGGCCTTCTGCACGCCTCGGCATGCGTTATGCTTTGCATCCGTGGCCATCCCGAAGGCGAACGGGGCCGTGGAAAGAGCTAATGGCATACTTCTTGCAGGTCTACGCACGCGTTTGTTCGGGTTGCCTGGCGGGACGTGGGTAAACGAGCTACCTAGCGTGCTCTGGTCCACTCGCACACGGCCAGCCGCGCCACCGGCTACACCCCGTTCAAGCTGCTGTTCGGTGACGAAGCGTCACCCCGGAGGAAATCAAGCTCGCCTCGCATTCGCATCTCCAGCCCTAGCAGATGACGAAGTCCGCGAGGCGCGCTGTGGAAGGAGTCGACGCCACATTCGCGCGCATAGCCGCATTAAACACTGAACGATACAGGCGTCCATGGCAAGGGCGTACACAAGACGGTGCAATCACCGCGAGTCGAAG
Source organism: Stipa capillata (assembly GCA_019208055.1). Taxonomy (NCBI): domain Eukaryota; kingdom Viridiplantae; phylum Streptophyta; class Magnoliopsida; order Poales; family Poaceae; genus Stipa; species Stipa capillata. The sequence continues at coordinate 112,105 of JAGXJF010001060.1, read as the reverse complement.
CAGGTGATGGGTCCTCAAGCGCAAGGCGAATCCCGCAGGTGATGGCAAGCTCAGTTCCAAGGAAGGCCCTACGAAATGTCGTCAGCTCCACGCGCCCGTCTCACTCCGCTCACGCAGCCTCGACGTTGTCCTTCTGAAGCACCGCTAGAACGCCGACATAAACCTCGCAAATATTTGTCTAGTCGCAGACGCCTCGTTCTAAAGCTCATTTATGTTATTCCCCTCTTTTGATGTGCCTGTACTTTAATGCTGACGAAGTCCGCGAGGTGCCTGCTGTGGAAGGAGTCGGCGCCATTCGCAGCGCAGGCGCGTTACATTGAACGATACCATGCGTCCATGGCCAGGCGTACAGCAGACGGTGCATCACCAGCCCGATCGAGAGCAGGTGATTGGTCTCAGCGCATAGGCGCACTCCGAAGGTGATGGCAAGCTCAGTTCCAATGCGAAGGCCCCTACGAAGTCGTCAGCTCCACAGACGCCCGTCTGTCCTTCCGCCTCCGCAGCCTCGACGTGTCCCTCTGTAAGCACAGCTAGATACGCACGACAACACTCCGTCAAATATGTCGTACAAGTCACCATGACGACTCGTTCTAAGCTCATTTAGGTTATTCCCTCTTTTGATGTGCCTGTACTTTTATGCCCTCCCACGGCTATTGTAATCGTCGTGCTACTCTGTATGCTAATGCGTAGCCCTGAATGAATCACATGACGTCTACCTCCGCGTATCATTGCAGCGCTACGCCGCGTCTCGCTCCGGCATACCGCGACGTAACATCCCGCGAGCCCGGCAGCCTCCAACGCCGCGTCCGCCTGTGTGGTAACATCCCGCCGCGGCGCGCGCCTTCGCCCCGGCATACCGCGACGTAACATCCTGCGAGCCCGGCAGTCCTTCAACGCCGCGTCCGCCGGCGTGGTAACATCCCGCCGCGGCGCGCGCATTCGCTCCGGCATATCGCGACGTATCATCCCGCGAGCCCGGCAGCCTTCAACGCCGCGTCCGCGCGCGTGGTAACATCCCGCCGCTGCACGCGCTTCGCCCCGGCATACCGCGACGTAACATCCCGCGAGCCCGCAGTCTTCAACGCCGCGTCCGCCCGCGTGGTAACATCCCGCCGCGGGGCGCGCATTCGCTCCGGCATACCGCGACGTATCATCCCGCGAGCCCGGCAGCCTCAACGCCGCGTGCCGCCGGCGTGGTAACATCCCACCGCGGCGCGCGCCTTCGCTCCGGCATACCGCGAGTAACATCCCGCGAGCCCGGCAGCCTCCACGCCGCGTCCGCCTGCGTGGGTAACATCCCGCCGCGGCGCGCGCGCTTCGCTCCGGCATACCGCGAAGTAACATCCCGCGAGCCCGGCAGCCTCCAATGCCGCGTCCGCCTGCGTGGTAACATCCCGCCGCGGCGCGCAGCCTTCGCTCCGGCATTACCGCGAAGTAACATCCCGCGAGCCCGGCAGCGCCGCGTCCGCCTACGTGGTAACATCCCGCCGCGGCGCGCTTTCGCTCCGGCCTACCGCGAAGTAACATCCCGTTAGCCCGGTTGCCGTTAACGCCATGCCAGCCTACGTACTAACGTCTCGCCGTAGTAAAACTTCGCACCCGCATGGCAAGGGGCTCACCAAATAGCCGCATTCATCGCGTAACGTCTCGTGACTTCATCGCATCACTTCAGATTATTACAAGCCGAACAGCGACTAGTCCTCTAGATAGTCGCTAGGTTTTTCTCGTTGGGAACGCACGCGCGGTATTTCAGATTATTACAAGCGAACAGCGACTAGTCAAATAGCTAGTCACTAGGTTTTTTTCGTGGGAGCATAGTGTATCGCGCTGGCTATAACCTTATTACAAGGGGTATCGCCCCACTACACTATTACATACTGATATAAAAGCTAGCGTAATGACATCTCAGGTGGCAGAGTCGCGCAAGCAGTCCGCGACCATTGCAAGGAGAGAGAGTGCATCATTGGGGGAAGTTCCCCCCGCCCTCGGTACCCCTCTTCGACGCGCAATGTTTGAAAGACATGTGCTCAGCAGGTCGAGTACCGAGCGCCCAGCCGACGTCTTACGCCCCAAAGTAAGGTCCTGCACTAGTACACAGATGAAAATTGGAGCAAGTGCTGTGGCGAAACCCATAAGCTCATCAGACAACCACATATCAATATCCGACAACCACATATCAGTATCCGAGTATGATAGCTAAAGCGTCCAACGGCGCGCGGGACGTAAACTGGTTGGTGCATCGGCTAAATGACTTAGAGTTCAGCAAGCTATGAAACCTACATGTCCTAAAAAGAAAGCGTACACCAACGTGCTGACAAGTCTAAGTACCCAAAAACAAGGCCCTACTCCCAGAGGGTGAATGGCGTCACACCTCGCCTGCTCCGCGGTTGTCACCTCCAACAGCATCATCGTCTGAAGGAGCGTCTGCGGCAAGGGCATAGTCCCAGAGAGCCTTCGTGTACTGCATCCCTGCCTTGCGGCGCGCCCACACAAGGCGCAAGAAGGCCCTCGCATCGTCCTCGATCTCGTCACGTGTAGCGCTGATCTGCGCATCGCTCGGGGGGATGTAGCTCGCCGAAGACAGGGCTCCTCGCACGTCCGCCCAGCCAGGTGCAAGCACGAGAGCGCCATCTCCATAGCCGCCTGTGCGCATGTCTGAGAACGAAAACAGTAGTCACAGCGAAGTAGGCAATAGATAGGCGGTAGAGTTGGGCAGGAGGAGCCGACCTGTCCGAAGCGTGGGCGATGTCGCGTATATCATCGCACGCGCACGCGGCCCAAGCCAGCCGACCGCGCGCCTCGTCTCCTGCGGGGCCAGCGACGAAGGGCTCCGGACGCGCGCCCAACGTCATCCCGAGTTCGTCGATCGCCTGGCACGCGGACTGTGCAAAGTGAAGGACGTCCTGCGAGCGCGCGACGTGCTGAGCCTCGCGTTCCGTCAACTCAGCCACGCGGGTTTGCTCCGTCGCCAGGTTTGCCCTGTAAGCCTCGCACGGTCTTTTCCGATATAGCTAACTTCTTGATGAGCTCTGCAACGCTGTCCTCCGCCTCCTTGCCCTCTGCTCGGCCTCTCGGAGCTGCCCCTCTCGCTCCTTCGCCTTATCCTCGGCTTCGCGAAGCGGAGCTCTCTCTCCTCCATCTGCTGCTGCAAGCTGGACATCTGCAGTGTGGCAAGTAGACCCTGCGGAAGCAAAGGCGTGTCAATCCGTCATGTGTGAAAAGGGAGGAAGGGAATCTAATGTTCAAGGCGATGTACCTTGAGTAGCGCAGAGCTGGACGCTTCGCATATCTGGCGCGGTGAAAGCCCGGCAAAGATGGTCGTTCATGTCCTCCACTCCGATGCGCGAGGTGATCTCTCTGAAGAAGCTAGCCTTAGCCTCCCCACCGGTAAAACTCGAGGCCACGAGTCTGCCGGCCGCGCGGAGGGGGAACGCGGAAGAGCCACCCTCACCGGGCTGCCCTGGGTCGGCTCGTGCGGCGGCTCGGGGCACGGTGTCGGGGGCGCCGTGGGGCGTCGGCTGCGACGGTCCGGATGCGGCTCCACTCCCCTGGGCTCCGGAGCCACCTGCTTGAGTCATGGGATCCGCGACGCGCGTTGCACGGAACCCGGAGCCTGACGCCGCCTCTGCTGCAGGGTCGGTCCCGCCGGAGCCCCCGCGCGACGAGCTGGCCCTCCGGGCGGAGCCGAACACGAAGTGCGCCACGGAAGAGAGCGGCGAAGCATCTGCCCCCGCCGAGAGAGTCCGCGGCTGAGTCAACATCGGCCCCTTACCCCCCACCTGGGGGCGAGGAGCAACCGGGCGTGCCGCCCTACCCACACCACCAGCCGCCGACGCGCCCCGCGCCGGTCGAGCCACCAAGGTCGTCGTCCGAACGACCTGCGCCCGGAACATGCCCCATCTCGGTTGGCTCATCGCCAGATCCGTCGCCCGACGGCGAGTCGACCGAGAGCGACTCGGTCTCGGACGAGGCCTCGTTCTCTGACTCCGACTGACCCGGGTTCGGCATCCGCTGCCGTGCCGCGTCGGACGTACCCTCGTGGGGACGCTTCCCCGGCGCCGTCCGGTCCGCCGAGGGCACGGGAGCCGGCCGCGGAGGGACTGGCCATCCGAAAGCCTCGAAAGACCGGTTGCGCCGCGCGCCGACGACGGTCCTCGTGATGGCAGCTGCCTCGATCCTGTTGAGCTTCCCGAGCAATTGGATGGCCGCCGCCTCGGCGTCCTCCGTTGTCATACCTGACCACACAAGAACAAAGGACTCACGATTGAGAATATCAAGTCTTGGAAACTCGAAGTGTGCTGCGCGACCCCGTGAGCGTACCTTCTGCCGGGTGGCAGTCGACGAACGCGAGGGGTTGGTGCGGGACCCCTGCCGGCAATCGGGCTAGGCCCAACTCCCAGTGCGTCGCGAGCGGAGCGATACCCAGCGCGCAGTACTCTTCCACCAGATCCCGCACGCATAGCTCCTTCGACATCCGCTCGAGGGCGGCACAGCTGGGAGGAGTGAAGGCGCGCGCGTGCTTGTAGCCGAGGTCGCCAACTCGATAGAAGAACCAGGAGCGCTTCCAGTCGTCCCACTTGTCCCTAGTAGAGGACACGGGGAAGGTGCAGCTGCGCCCGCGCCGGAAGCGGAAGCTGACGGTCCCGAAGCGCGAGTAGAGGCCATCCTCGAGAGGGGAGGGGGACGTGACGGGCTCCAAGAAGTAGCCGAAGCATGTGGCGGTCCCCCTCAGCCTCATAGTCCGGAGCGCCCACTCATACGAGGCGAGCTTGACAATGGCATTGGGATGGAGGTCAGAGATCTCGATGCCGTAGTAAGCCAGCACCTCGTTGAAGAAGCTGCTGGCAGGGAGACACAGCCCCGCCACGAACTGGTCGGCGAACACGACGATCTCTCCCGCCTCGGGCCGAGCGACGTCCTTGTCCGGTGGTGGGATGCGTGCCCCGTGCGGGCCCCCGTCGGGCGGGAGGCGGCCCAGCGCGATTAGGCCGTCCAGCGTCTCCCTCGTGACCGCGGAGGCGCCGAGGAAGCGGGAGAGGTCGTTCTGGCGGTCCTTTTTCTGGTTGATCATGTCCCCGGTGGCAGCCATCTGGAAAGGAAGAGAGTGAGCCACGCAGGTAGGATGGAATGAGAGGACAGCAGGGTGATCGTGCCTTACCGGAGCCCGAGCGAGAGGAGAGGGTTGTCGTGGAACCTCGTCGCGCAGCACGGCGTCTTCCTGGATCCGCTCCAGGTGCAGCCAGCCGCGCCGCCGTATGGTGCGCGAACGGGGTACTCGACGGGCCCGGGAGCGATGCGCGGCCCTTGCAAGTGACCGCGAGTGCGCGTAAGCAGCCGCCCGCAGCACGAGAACACGTCCCCTTTCCCGCACCTGGAACCAAGCAGAAGTGCGGCCCCTCGCGCGTCCCGCCGTCGAATCTGTTCGCTGCCGCCGAGTCCCGAGCTACCCCGTGCAACCCCGACCGCCGGCCGCCGCTCCCCCGGGCTTCAACCCCGGCCGCCGCTCCGCGCCAAGCACCGCCTCCTGACCCCGGGCTCTGCCGCCTATGCAACCCGAGCTCTGATGGGGGAGGAAGCAAGACAACGCCGGTCTGGTTGAGAAAGGAAGTGGGGGGTGAAAAAGAGAGGCCGGCGGCGTCTTATATAGTCCCGGAGACTTAACCGCTCCCCAAAAAAAAATTGACAATAATAATAATAATAATAATAAATTAATTAATTAGAATCAAAAAAAATATGTAAGAATAATAATAATGAATATGATAGTTGAGGTAAAAGGATAAGGCTCCGGACCCCGGGCACGCAGCAGCCCGCGGTGCTCCGGCCTACGCCCGGGCTGCGCCGCCGCCCCAGACGCCGCTCCGCGTGCCGAAGCCCGTGGTGCCCCGCGCGCGCAGACTTAGCTCCGGGCGTTGCTCCGCGCGTGCGCGTGTCTCTCCATGTCGTACCCGGATGCCGCCTGTGCGTACTTCGGATGCGGCCTGTGCACTCCAGACACGGCATGTGTACTTCGGGCGACTCGTGCGTTCCGGACATGTTACCTACCCTGGGCAGCGTGAACGCTCCAGATATGGCGCGGCAGCTCCAAACCTCACATGTGCTCTGGGCATAGTACATCTGTCCCGGGCACAGGACCGCCTCGTACAAGACGCGTATACTGCGGACGCGGAGCTCTTGACAAACACCCCGGGGGCAGGACCCCACCATGTGACGTACCGTACGGCATGTCGTACCGGACGTCACGTAGATGCTAGGGTATATGCTTCCGCGGGTGGCATACGAATGACCTGCGTGCCCTTGTCCGTACGGTGGACCGGGGGTAAAACCGTAACCTGCCTAGGGGCAGAATTGTAATCCGGCCATGCGCTCCCCGAGGCCTATAAATAGGGGAGCACCCCCCAGGTTGGGGGTACGGAATACAAGCCACACTCATTTCTCGACTCGCCCGAATTTTCACTAAGTGTTGGTTCGCTGCTGCGCGCCCCGTCTCGCTATCCCTTGCGCACACCCGGGTGACCCAGCACTCAACCGGGGGTGCCTCAAGTTCACTGTCCGACCGCGTAGTCGACGACACACCAACAATAAGAGTGTCGGAGACCTAGGGGCTTTTTACCTTAAGCTTCAATACAGGAAAGCCTTTCCTCCTTAGGAGCTTAAGGATGAGCCCTCAAACTTGAGCAAATATTGATTTTACTGCCTGCTCCCTAGCAACAATGAACTGACATACTCCAGGAAAGCCACTATGGAGTGTTTCGTCGATGATCGCAAGGGAGATAAGGAGATTGAGCTGACTCCGGAGGAGCATGAAGTAGTGGAAGGATTTCCCAACTGACAAAGGATGGTCTTACCAATTGATGCATTGCTTTCAACTTCTTCAAGTACCAGATCGATCCTCTACAGGATAGAGGAGAGCTTGCTCGCGAGCTTTCCTTCCTGGAGGACTCGAAAAGCTTGCAACATAGCATGTACTCATCTGCTGAATTTTTCCGCTTATTCTTGACTGTTGACTTCCATCAAATTGACGTGCTCGTGTCCCTTGTTTCGATGAGGACGAACACAAAGCCTTACACCCCTGCGCCCAATGGGTTGAGTGATCTTACCACCCTCAATGTGTTGAAGGTCAAGCTTGTCAACTTGATCTCCATTAACTTCGAGCAACCTTGGGCTCAGGTATAGGTGATCAACTTTTATTCCTTTACCTCTCCTTTACACTTGCTCTGGCATGTTTTATGATGAATTCCCCTGTGCAGGAGAAGTGGTCTGACGAGAATGATGACTTCTCATCAGCCATCTATCTACCTAGGAAAATCTGTTGGACGACGTCCAAGGTTTCTTCCAAGCCCAAGGCTTCCGGTGGCCCTCTGACGGAATCCAAGCAGGAGAACTTTGCATCTAGGACACACAAGTGAAAGGCCTTAGAGGACAAGGTACCAATGGGTTCGGTTTCCCTAATTCTAGAAGGAGATGGGCCCCTTATCAAGAACCCAAAGGTAAACTTTGCCCTTTCATGATTTTCTAGGGAGACGGGTCAAGCGAGGAGTCAGAGGAGGAACTCCTGAGGTGCAAGGAAAGGAAGACTTTGCCTACCCCTTTCCCTAATCTTTCGGCAGGGACAAAGGATGTACCAGCAAAGCAAGAAAGTGCTCTTCCCGAGGATTCGGACTTGGTAGAGACTTCAAGCGGGACCTCCTTCAAGACCGAGTAAGACATGATTTCTCCCAATTATGATATCTTGTCAGTCATACTTGTTCAACCTTGGAATTTATTTGGTTAACATTTCCCTTGCAGCCTGCCATTGCCGAATGGACACATAGAGGTGTTTTTCATGCTGTCCCACGGGCTTCTCCTTCTGCTTCTTCCCTAAAAGGGAGTGACGGTAGCAATGTGATCACCCCACAACAACCTTTGAGACCAAAGAGGTTGAGCCTTCGCAGTCTCTTGTAGAGGTCACCATGACGCATGTTGCATCAGAGCTCCAGGAGAACATTCTTCCTAGGGATCTCCCTATAAGGGTGGTGTTCCCTGACATAGTCGTCTCGGCGACAGAGGTCGTGGTGGTTTGTGGTGCCACCAATCCTGAAGAGAAGACTCCGGGAACATCAGAGGAGATCGGAGAACAAACCTCCATACTGGAATGCCCCTTCGACATAAATAGTTCGTAACTTAATGGATAAGATATGAATCTGAAGGTCTCTCTCTATTCGGTAACTACTCGAATAAGAACTGTCAAAGTTTTTGATTAATAGGTTTCTTCCCAGGCTGAACTACTAGCTTGTGCTCGATCTCCTCTCCTAGGACTCCAGGCATGTCAAACGACTTCCACGCAAAGACATCCGCATTCACCCAGGGTGTCTTCCTATTTCTCGCTCAATACCGTACCAATCCGCATGGTCTTGGACTAGTCGTTGGGGTCGAGTAGCACCAACTTGACCTCCTCAATAAGCTGAGAGTTGGCCTTCAATTTACCTACTTTAGCATAATTCTCCTCTAAAAAAATTCTTTTAGAGGAAGTTAATTGACGAGCTTAAGGGACTTACGATCGCAAGCAAGAGCCACCACCTCGTCGCCTTGCATGGCTAGCACGCCCTTCGGGCCAGGAATCTTGATTGTCTGGTAAGCCTGATGAGTTGCTGCCATGAATTTGGTTAGAGAAGGTCTATCCAAAGTTGCATTATAGGCAGAATCAAAGTCAACCACATCAAAAGAGATCAACTCTATGAGAATATTCTTTGGGTTACTGGCAGAACCACTTCCTTTACCAGTGTCATGGCGGACCCTAGAACAATCCCATAGAAGGGACTCTTTTAGGCTTAATCTTCAAACGAGGAATTTGCATCGCATCTAGGGCGTTGATAGATAGGAGGTCCAGTAAACTCCCACTGTCTATCAAGACCCTTCCTACTCTGCAATTACCAATAGTAGGTGAAACAACTAGCGGGAGTTTTTGGGTAGCAACGGTACCTTTGGGGTAGTCATCGTTATCAATGGTCAGGGAGGTCTTCGACCACGTGGGGTATTCTGGTTGTCCTGGTGGTAGTGGTTTGATGTGGTTGACCTCTCGATAGGTTGCCTTGTACTGCCACTTGGAAGCGAAGGTAGTAGAGCCCCCGAATATGACGTTGATGTGGTGCTTCGGTACTTGATAGCTCATCGCTAGTTCCCTTCCTTTGTTTGAGGTTTTTGGAGGACTTTTCGCTTCGGAGGCTTCAGCATTGAACCTCTTCCTACATAGTAGTCGTCTAACTACCATCGCCAAGTACGATAGCTACGGACGTCGTGGTCGACGATGTCATGCATCGGACACCACCGTTCGCAAGCAAAATTCCGTTGTGGTGACTCCTAATTTTAGGCTGGTCTCATGACGGTGAAGCACTACTTTTTTCAACTAGGCAGATTTAACCTATAAAATAGTGCTCAAATTCGATTATGGGAAGATACTTGGCTACCCAAGGAACCACTTAATCATCAACATCCAAGGTGGCACATGTTTTTTGGACAATACCCCTCAACATTAGCTTGTGACATGCTTTAGTTGGGCCTAAATTGGTTGCTTGGATGATCTTGTATACACATTATCTTCTGTAGTTCTATCATCAGAGCAAGATCATTTTACATGGCTTTTGCATCAAAATGAACAATATTCAGTCCAATCTATGTACCATGTTCTTATGAACACACAACCACAGTTTCTGCGTAAGCACTTGTGGAAGCTCAAATTGCAGTTAGAGAACAATATTTTTCTGTGGCATTTAGGAAGAGGGTAGTTTTTACAAAGATAATTTAACAAAATAGAATTGGAATGGGAGTAATCCTGTTTCTTTTGTGATAAATACAAAACAATCCAATGGTTTTTTTTATTGCAAACATTGCTTGCTTTTGCTTGGAGAGCAGTTCAAATTGCTTTTAATCTTTCACCACCTACAATTGTTCCCCATATGCTGGGGCCACGGTTGGATGGTCTAGGGTGGGGTCTCCGTTCACAATTCCTTGTTGGGGCAGCAACTATGTGTTGGTTTAATTGATTATGTCGTAATGACATTATCTCTGACAAGAAAGTTTTGTATCATCTGAACCAGGTGATCTTTAGGCATAGCCGTTTGTTGCGGTCTTGGTTGCCCTTGCAGAAACTAGAGCTCAAGCAAATTATCATGGAAGGGAGAGGACAACTGGAGGCCACGTTGATAGAGCTCTTTTCTATTAGTAGGTGGAGGACAAATAGGTGACTGAACGATGGTAGCCTTCGTATGCCTTGATTGGCTCCTGATTTTTATGCTTTGAATATTTTTCTATTTAGCTTTGCTTTATTTGTATCTAAACTTGTAATAAACATTGATGGCTATGTGCATTTTTTTGATGTAGAGATCAGAAGATTAATAAATTCTTCTATCATAAATAGGATGATTTAGCCAACAAAAATAAACTATGCTGAAAATATTGGTAACCATCCAAACAAGGAATAAAGTTTTGGTTATGCATGACCAAAAAATTGGTGGGTAAACTTTGGGAGACAACCAAATATACGCTAGAGCCGAAAATGAAGAAAGCCAAGTGACCGTTCACTGGTCAAATAGGTGGATTAAAATGAATTAGTCTACTTGTATATTTTATTTCTCTACTAACTTTTTCGAAAAGTAATCGTTCTTAGAATGCAAATACTGTGGACATCTACTTCCTATATATATGCAAGTAAAGAAAGGCTTTTACAAGTCGGCAGGACGTCTCCTATGGAAGGTGAGACTGTCCAGTTTGATTGCATTGCCACTAGCCAAATGCAAATGAACATACAAACCATTCACAAACACCTATACGCCTATTAGCCAATTGAGTCCAACGCCGATTACAAAAACCAGAGCACAATAACCAATATGCGCAATATTCTGGGTTCATCTTGCTAAAAGAAAGAGGGGACACCTAGAGTCTTATCTCTCGTACCTGCTGGCATACCAGTGGCAACGTTGTGTGTCGGAGTCAAGGTCTAACGATAGGCCCCTGCTGCACATCATCCACTTGTGCTCCCGAAGTCAGCCAATAAGATAGTATTAGTTGATGCTGCACATCATCTAATTGCGCTACCGAAGTCAGCCAATGAGACAGTATTAGTTGAAAATCAACCATGGCTCGTATGGTTACTAAATGTGGCTATATCTTGAAAAAAGTGTATTTTTCACCCCTCAACTATTGTCTAAGTGCACATTACACTCCTTAACTTCAAAACCAGAAATGTCTAACCCTTAACTCTTAAAACTGGATAGAATACCCCTCTCACACTATCCCTAAGCGGTTTTGACCAGTCAAAAGTGGTTTTAGGTGACGTGGTGCCGACATGGCTGCCACATCACCTCCACATCATCCAAAATGTTAGGAATTTTTTAGAAAAAGAGAGTTGAGAGAAAATCAAAATTTTTAGAATAACTTTTCATTTCAAAATAGAATCAAAATAATTTATTTATTTTTTTCCCTAATTTTAAAAATTCAAAAGAAAAATCAGTTTTTTTTCAAAATATCTTTTCAAAAAATCAAAATCATAAATCTGATAAAAATTTGATTTTGAAAACTTATTCTAAAAAATTCATAACATTTTGGATGACGTGGAGGTGATGTGGCAGCCATGTCGGCACCATGTCACCTTAAACCACTTTTGATTGGTCAAAACCGCTTAGGGATAGTGTGGGGGGGTATTCTATCCGGTTTTAAGAGTTAAGGGTTAAACATTTCTGGTTTTCAAGTTAAGGGGTGTAATGTGCACTCAGACAATGGTTGAGGGGTAAAAAATACACTTCTTCCTTATATCTCCCGTGTACCATGGATCAAACATTAGGTTTAATGACATGTATGTCTCATCAAAGCAGATTATTTTTTCAGTGATAGACGACGTACCTGTCGATCATGAACACTTATAATAGCTTCATCAATCTTCAAATTTGTAACTCTAGTCTTTAGTAGAAGCTAAGTGATTGTGTGCTTGTGGTGATGTGTGCGTCCACATATGGTGTTTCTTAAGAGAAAAAAAAAGTAATTTTCACAACCATTTGTGGTAGTTTAGAGTTATATCTCCCTAGCTTAGCAGGATGTATGTTCCTATGGGCTATGAAGTTTCATCAACCTACTGGCTTAGAAAAGAAGTGTCTAGAGAACACTCTTGAGTGTTTTTTTAGAGCACTTAATTTTAAGCATTTAGATCTTTATTTAATATATTATATGTCATCCTCTTACATATAATAAGAAATTCATACGAATAAAAAAAGTAAAAAACCGCTCGAGTGTTTATTAGCAATTCCTACGTATATCCTGTATACTCCTGGGTTCTGACCTACCGATAAAAGTATAATTTAATTAAGTGTACATCTAACTATGAATCTAATTTCAGGTCCATCAATGTCAAGTCAACACGCCCTGCATTTTGATCCATATATAAAGCTTATGCCTAGCTTAATTAGTTAATAGATTACCATCACGGTGAAGTGGCAGTTTAAAATACACAACCGTTAGCGATAGTAACAGCGTCAGAGACGCAACATTCAAGACGTTGACACGAGGAGCCCATTGCCCAGGCAAATAGAAATTGCCAGAGTTATATATGCACGTTGATTACTCTAACAAGTAGGCATGCAATGTATCTGCAGATAATTGAGGATATGCTCCCTTTTTAGATGACCTTTGATTATATGTCCTATTTTTCTTTGTCTTTGATTATATGCCCCTTTTTCTTAGCACCTTTGATCATATGCCCTAATTGATATATTAAACTCATTCTCGTGCTGACTAGGACAGATATAGACCGGAACTTTCCAAAATACCCATATTCTCAATGTCATTTGTCCCTTTCTCTCACTGAACCCGCTGTTGCTCACCCTGCCGCTCCACTTCTCTCGCCGTGCTCTCCCTATAGTGCGCTGCTGCCGAAGGGCCACCCCCACTGTCTGGCGGCGAGCACGGTGCTTGCGGAGATGGAACGAGGGCGCTCACGCGCCGTCGAGCTGTAGCGGCACCTAGAGGAGACCTAGGTTAAGCGCCGGCGGCTCAAGCAAAGGAGAGAGATCCGCTTCCTCGGCTCCAGCCAGCACGAGTTGCCTCCCCGCGTAAAGGAGCCGCAGGTCCCGCCTGTAGCCACAATCGGCCAAGTGGCTGAGCACCGCCCCAACACTGCTTGTTGCGCAACGCCTTGAGCATGGACCTCAGTGTTCTTCAGGAACCAGCAGAGCGCGAGCACGGTAGTGCCAGGTTGCCGGCAACCGTGTCGAGCATGATGGCAGCGTCCTGCTCAGAAGGGCGCTCGGGGTAGGCGGCCTCGACCGCGGCGGCGACGGGCGCCTCAGCGGGCTAGCATGCGTCGAGCGCCGCTGCTGCCACGGCGAGGCGGGCGCGACGATTGGGGTCAGAGGGAGGCGGCAGGTCCTAGGGCAGCGAGGGTGCGTCCTGGATGGAGACGTGGGGGGTGGTTGGAGAGGAGGAGAGGAAGGAGAGGGAGATTGGGCGGGAGGAACGAAGGGGACAAAGGGCAGATAGGCAGGGAAGCCATCAGGGCACTTTGGGGAGTTCAACACACTCTCAGTCCTAATCATCACGAAAAATATTAAAATAACTGAGATGGGACATATGACCAAACATACAATAAAAATGAGATATATGATCAATGGTAAATAAAAATGGAACATATAATCAAGTGTAATTTAAAAACGAGGCATATCATCAATTTACTCATGTATCTGACTCCACTGGAGCCAAAAAAAAGAGTTGCCGTACAGAAGAGAGGACGAATCCATATCCAGTGGAGGGTGCGGAATGTGGGGCGTCAGGCTTGTCGGTCTGCTTCGATTTGGACTGGGGCCGAATGTATTTAGCTAGGGTAGCGTACAGCGTGCAGTGTGGAAACGGGCTTAATAGTTGAGAACGGATATTCGGCTCCAGCTCTTGTTATTTTCAAATTTTTGAAAAGTGTATTTTTCAAGTCCAAAAAATTCTATATGAATTCAAAACATATATGTTGCGCTAAAAACAAGGAATAAGAGCTAATATAGTAAATTACTCCGATTTGTTTCTCCTTTTTTGCACAGCTTGCAAGATTGTATCTCTTTCCACGAAAATTTTTGCAATTTCAAATAATATTGCAACACTTGCAGGCGTGAATCTTTTTTCAGATATTTTGCAATACCAGTAAAAAGAAGACCGCCGGTGCTCGAGCTCCAAAAGAAATTTCCCCTGATTAGTTAGTTTATATTACGTCCCGACTAACCAAAATATGCTCTGTCTATGAATTAGAATATTTAACAGGATATTATTTTCTTAGAGAATATGATCTCTTCTGGATGGTTGCGTCTAGTCACTACATGTTCTTGTGTATGTATCAGAGTAATTCAAGCCGAACCAGTAATTGAACACGCCACCAAGTGACAATTCACTAGTCGCGATGGTGCAGAACGAGCTGTTATTAAAGCCGAAGTAGTCATCTTACAAGCCGAGTGACTATTCACTAGTTTTTTTTTGAAATGGACTATTCACTAGTTGTGTGGCAGTTGAGAAGGAATCACTGAACAAGCCAGGTACTGAACCGTTCGCTAGTCGAACCGGCGGTTCAAAATGAATATATCATATTATATATATATTTCTTTCTTTCTTTGCTATTTTTTATTTCGAGAGATAATCGGTCATAGCATGCACCTACTGCCTGGTTCATTCATGCATGGTATTCTCTTCTACTCATGACTGCTTCTACTTCCTATGGCAAGTAAAGAAGGCTTTCGTGCAAGCTGGCACAGGACGTACGTCTCATTTCGTTAGGCAGGTGAGGTGGGCAGTTTGATTCCACTGCCTCGAGCTCGATTCGCCAATTCGGTCCAACGCCGATTACAAAAACAACCACATGAAAGCACCCCTTGCATCTGCTCTAGTAATGCATGAAGCCGTTTATTGTTTATTATTTGCTGCAAGGCTAGCTCCATTTCTTTTACTTCCTTGAGGGCGCACCAAACTGATCCACTCGCACACCGTGCGTTGACATGTCACTGTTCTGATCCAATAATGAGAGTATGCACGAGAGTATGGTGAGTTAAAGCAAAGCTAACCTAACAGCATGTATATTGCCGTTACACGCTACACTACATCACAACTCAAAAAAATTGGCCAGTAGTAGATGGCAACCGTTAATTTTTATCTATTATATACCAAAAATACAATAACAAGAAAATATAAACTAAAAATGAACCATCTTATTATTAGTGGACCACAACCGATAGATCTCCGAAACTGTACCCAAACAGATCACAACTGGTATATCATTATAACTGTACTTAAACAGTAATTACCTAAAATATCACGAATAATAGATTTGCATATGTGTACCTGAACATATCATATCTGATATATCTTCGTAACTGAACTTAAATAGATCATAGCCGATTAATTTGATAACTGCACATAAACGTCATACGGTCATTAATCTGGTAGACCCTCATTATTAATACATCACATCATCGTAACTATACCTAAACATTGTCCAACTTTGATCTAGTGTACAAATAACCTACCGGCTTAGCACAATAACGATTGGCCGGCTTGCTCATAGTTTGAACTTTAGTGTTCAATACTAATTTAATATAATATACAATTCAGAAAATATTAAAGATCACTAAAGGAGTTTTCCACTTAATTGCGTGGGACTCTGTGCTAGTTATATACTAGAAGTACAATATGAAAAAAAATAGGCTGAAAATTTCTTTAAAAAAGTAAAATATTCGGTCATTAGTTTGGTGGACCCTCTTATTATTAGTGGACCATAGCCGATAGATCTTCAAAACTGTACCTCAATAAATAATAACATATAGATCTTCATAACTATACCTAAACTGATCGTAGCCGATAGATCATGATAACTGTACCTAAACAGATCACAACCGATAGATTATGATAGTAACTGTACCTAAACGAATCACAGCCGATAGATCTTTATAATTATACCTAACAAATCACATCTGATAGATCTTCATAATTATACCTAAACAAATCATAATCGGTACATTTTTATAACTGCACCTAAACGTCATCTGGCCATTGATCTGGTGGATCTTGTTATTAGTAGACCACAACAAATAGATCATCATATTTGTATCTAAACATTATTTGGCATTGATCCGATGTACCTAATTATTAATAGTCCATAACCCATATATATTCATAATTTTACACCTCTTAGAAAACTTACCTAAGAGTTTGCATACTGATCTAATATATCAACGACCGATGATATGAACCTTAACTCCACGTATTGATAATATCACATATAGATGATTACACTACTACAGAAAGGGTCATCGCACATGGTTAAAAAAGCTCATCGCATACGGTTTTCCAACACGTATGCACCGGCCGGTCACCGATGTGAGGGGCACATCACACACGGTATAGAGCCGTATGCGATGATATGCAAATCGCACACGGTTTTTCAATTTGCCCGTATGCGATGTGCTCCATACAGACAGGTTATTTCGGGTGGGAAAAAAGTCACAAGCCACGCGATTATCACGCTAAATACGCGTGCGTGCGGGTTTGGAGACTCAGACCCATGACCTCTGCTCTCACACGAGCATACCTAACCATCTCACCTGAACACAATCTTATGACTAAATGTGATATCTATTCTTTTTACCCTTTCAACCTGAATCTTTCGGCTAATGTTTGGACATTTAGATTGCTCCAAACAAGAAACTTGTCAACTGCAAAGTTGTAGATCTCGTCGAGAGCTACAATTTTCATAGACTTTGTCTCCATCCGACTCCGTATGAAAAATTACAAATTTTCGAAAAAGAGACATCGCACACGGTCACCCGGAAAAAAACCATGTGCTATCTGGAGGCACATTAAACAACCATGTGCGATGTGCACATCGCACATGGTCTCCCGAAAAAAACCCTGTGCTCCTAGGAAACAACCATGTGCGATGTGCCTCACAGGTCAATTTGCCATAGCACATCACATGCGGGTCTGAAATGGTGACCATGTGTGATGTTCACATTGGTGACGACTTAGGCCAAACTATGGACGATGAGGGATCTTAAAAGATCTGTTCTGTAGTAGTGTTAGCTAATTGTCATCTAAAATTTAGTTCCCTATAATTTAATATCATGTAAAAAAACTTATCAGCTAAGCATAATGACCAGTTCATAGGCTTGCGATCTGAACCTTTTATTTTTCGCAATACTATGTATAAATCCAAAAAATTAAAGATAACTAGAGGTGTTTCTGACGTAATTGCACAAGACAAAATGCTAATTAACTTTTAAAAATTGCAATCAACTAATCAAATAATGGGAAACAACAACATGCACAATTTTTTGGGTTCATCAATCTGGGAAACAACGACAACATGCACAATATTTTGGGTTCATGGATCTGGCTGTCAAGACACTTGACACCTAGAAAGTCTTATCTGATATTATGTCATGCACAAGTATATATTATTGGTAGCTGCGATCGTAGGAGTCAAGATCTCCTAACTGTATTGGTTCTCAGCATCCCGATGCACACCATCCACTTGTAGGAGTCATTTTTGATCACTACTACAGAATCGATTTGTCCAGACGGTTCGGAAACACCAGGCGGGACGGTTTTTTGAACCGTCTGGACGAAAGAGTCTGTACAAATCAGTTTTGTACAGACGGTTTTTGAGCCGTCTGTACTAATCAATTTATACAGACGGTTCTAGTAAACCGTCTAGACGAAAGAGTCTGTACAAATCAGTTTTGTACAGACGGTTTTTGAGCCGTCTGTACAAATCGATTTGTACAGACGGTTCCAAACTAGAACCGTCTGTACAAATTGATTAGTACAGACGATTCCAAACTAGAACCGTCTGTACAAATCGAATAGCACAGACGTTCCAAAATCGATTTGTACAGACGGTTCTAGTTTGGAACCGTCTGTACTAATCAATTCTGTGATGTCGTGTTTTAAAAATAAAAATATAACCTCTCGCGCCAGGTGCCTCATCCTTCAACCGCGTCTCATCTGGCCGTCCGCATCGTCTCATCCAACCACTAGGAATAAATCGCACAATATGCTTCCAGCGGGATTCGATCCCGCCACCTCGTGTTGTTCAAGCGGTGACGTTGCCAACTGATCTAGGCTGACTTCGCAATACGTATGGGACGGCTTTACTTTTAACTTGTCCCTACGACCAAGCGGGACGCCCCCAGCACAGACGGCTCCAATTTGAAACCGTCTGTACAAATAGCACAGACGGGTCCAAACTGGAGTCGTCTGTACAACGGTTCTCCAGTTTGGAACCGTCTGTGCTATTTGTACAGACGGTTTCAAATTGGAGCCGTCTGTGCTGGAGCTCCAAGTGCTAGTTTGAGTCGAAATTCAACTCTAGTTTGAGAGGTTTAGTAAAACGGCCGTAACTTCTCATACGGAGTCCGTTTTGGGTCCACGACCACTCAAATCGAAGCTAACGACGACGCGCATCTGAAAAAAATACAAGTATTTACACTTGTACCCATCTTGACCCTCAAAATTCAGCTTCTAAGTAGGACTTTTTGGCTCCGGAAGTTTTTCCGCCACTTTTTTTGATCTTGCGGAGGGTATATCTCCTTCACCCGGACTCCGAATTGGGTGATTCTTGTTTCCCTGGTTAGCTTGAGTCGAGGACTTGCTTTCCACCTTGATCCCAGCTTCTGCCGAGCAATTTCGCCCAGGCGCCGTTTTCAAAATCTTCGATTTCGGGCCGGGATTTCCACTAGTCGTTTCGTCAACTTTCTCGGAATTGGCTCAAAATTTCTGGAGACGTAGAGTTTGGCCTCCCGCTCACAGCCGTGAAAACCGTTTGACAATCGGAGCTGTCAAACTCTCTCCCCAGCGCTGCCACTTTCCTGCCGCGGCAAGAAAATCTGCAGTTTTTGCTGCCGCGGCAGCAGAGATCAACTAGCCTTGCTTCATCTATTTGTACAGACGGTTCCAGTTTAGAACCGTCTGTACAAATCGATTTGTACAGACGGTTCCAAGTTTAGAACCGTCTGTACTGTTTGCAGATTTGTACAGACTGTTCCAAACTTAGAACCGTCTGTACTGTTCGATTTATACAGACGGTTCCAGTTTAGAACCGTCTGTACTGTTTGCAGATTTGTACAGACGGTTCCAAACTTAGAACCGTCTGGACTGTTTGATTTGTACAGACGGTTCCAGTTTGGACCCGTCTGTGCTATTTGTACAGACGGTTCCAAATTGGAGCTGTCTGTACTGTAGCGTCCCGCTTGTTGGGAACAGTTTGTAGTCATTTTCTCAGACGGTTTTCGTTTAGAACCGTCGGTGATACTATTTGTACAGACGGCTTAAAAAAACCGTCTGTACAGGGACGTCCCGTTAAATGAATTCTGTAGTAGTGGATCTAGCTGTTAAAACAGTTGACACCTAAAAAGTCTTTTCTAATATTATGCCATGCACACGTATATATTATTAGTAGCTGCGATTGTAGGAGTAAAGGTCTCCTAAATAGGTTCTCAACATCCCGTTGCACATCATCCACTTGCACTCACGAAGTCAGCGACGTTTCCACTAAATTGAAAAATTAACATGCCTACGATGCAAAAACTTAGATGCCTGTTAATGCAAATTCTATCCGGTGGAGAAACCAATAATTTTAATACTTAACTATCGTGTTAAATTATGAGAAAACACGCATCAGCATGACCGAATTTGGCTTAATTGTTTGGCTCTTGCCGCTAGCACCTGCCAGCATCTCCTTAGAGAAACATATGTATCTAGTCAGGCAACGGGAGTTCTGACCTACAAATGAAAATCCGTGCATATGTCAGTATTATGTATATGGAGCGAAAGATGAATCTGTTTCCCAATCCCATCAATCTCGTGTCGATGAGCCGTATATTTGACTTTTCTATGCACGATGGCTCACGCACATGAGTATTACTGGTTTTGCCCTTGGGGGCAAATTTCCGGACCTTTTGTAAAGTTTCTCACTGAAAATAGAATAATTGCTCAATATTCAATGCCTGGTGAATCTCAGTAAAATGGAGTAGCTGAGCGTCGTAATTGCACACTTATGGATATGGTGCGTAGCATGCTTAGTCACTCAACTTTACCAGTGAATTTATAGATGGAGGCACTAAAACCAGCCGCACATATATTTAATCTGGCTCCCACTAAGTCAGCACCGAACACACCTTATAAGATGTGGACGGGAAAGAAGCCGAGCTTGAATTATTTACGTGTGTGGGGATGTCCTACTGAAACTAAAATATTCAATCCACAAATCAAGAAATTAGACCCAAAGACAGTAAGCTGTTATTTTATCGGATATCCTCATAGGGGAAAGGGACATAGATTCTATTGTCCAGATCGTACCACTAAGTTTGTAGAAACAAGGCATGCTGTGTTTTTTGAGGATAATGTGGTCACAGGAAGCCTGGAGCCCAGGAACATAGACCTTGAGGAGAAGCAGGTTTATGTTCCCTCACCGATTATTCCTGAGTTTTATGTTCCTGTGCTTTAGGAGACTGTACCTCAAGAGATTGTGCCTCCAGCTAATGATGCTGTTGTCGCGCCTCCTGTCATTTCAGATGACTATGTCGCCTACATGAATGAGGATATGAATGACATAGGGAAGGTGGATGACCCCACCTCATATAAGCAAGCTATAATGAGTGAACATTCATCTAAATGGCTAGACGCCATGAATGATGAAATAAAGTCTATGAGCTCTAATGATGTATGGGACTTAGTAGAAATTCCTGATGGAGTTAAAAGGGTAGGCTGTAAATGGGTCTACAAAACTAAGTATGACTCCAAAGGAAATATCGAAAGGTTCAAAGCGAGACTTGTAGCAAAAGGGTTCACACAAAGAGAGAGAATTGATTATAATGAAACCTTCTCACCGGTCTCAACTAAAGATTCTTTCAGGATAGTGATGGCACTTGTGGCTCATTTCGATCTTGAGCTACATCAAATGGATGTTAATATGGCATTCCTTAATGGCGACTTGAATGAGGATGTCTATATGACGCAACCAGAAGGTCTTGTTGTGGAAGGCAAAGAACATATGGCACGTCATTTAAAGAAATCTATTTATGGCTTGAAACAAGCGTCAAGACAGTGGTACCTCAAGTTCGATAAAATTATAAGGGAATTTGGGTTTAAAGAAAATAAAGTGGACAACTGCATATATATCAAGTTTAAAGGCAGAAAGTTCACAATATTAGTGCTTTATGTGGATGACATCTTATTGGCTAGCAGCAATAAAGACATGCTGTATGAAACCAAGAGATTTTTATCCTCCAATTTTGATATGAAAGATCTCGGTAAAGCCTCATACGTTCTTTGTATTGAGATTCACCGAGATAGGTCCAAAGGTGTATTAGGTTTATCTCAAAAGGCATATATTGACAGAGTACGAAAGAAGTACAATATGCATAAGTGCTCTGCCTCGCCTGCTCCTATTGTTAAGGGCGATAAGTTTGGGACGTTTCAATGTCCAAGGAACTAATTGGAAACTGATCAGATGAGGATGGTTCCTTATGCTTCAGCTGTCGGAAGCATCATGTATGCTCAAGTATGTACTCGCCTTGATTTGTCTTTTGTTACCGGGATACTTGGCAGATTTCAGTCAAATCCAGAACCGAACCACTGGAAGGCCGCTAAGAAAGTTTTGCGATATATGCAAGGCACTAAAGATTTCATGCTCACATATAAGAAGTCTGATAATCTCGAAGTTGTGGGTTATTCAGACGCAGATTTTGCGGAGTGTGTGGATACTAAGAAATCCACGTCAGGTTATATCTTCATCCTCGCTGGAGGAGCTATCTCGTGGAAAAGCTCCAAACAGACACTCACTGCATCATCAATAATGCAAGCTGAGTTTGTGGCATGTTATAAGGCTACTGGGCAAGCTGTATGGCTAAAGAATTTCATTCCTGGACTTAGAGTGGTAGACAGCATTTCTAAACCACTAACACTGTACTGCGATAATGAGCCCGCAGTTTTCTATGCAAGTAACAACAAATCAAGTGGTGCTGCCAAAACACATTGACATTAAGTATCATGTTGTGAAAGATAGAATCCAGGATCAGACAATTAGCGTTAAACATATAAGTACTAAATACATGCTTGCGGATCCGCTTACTAAAGACTTACCACCCAGTATTTTTTGTGGTCATGTTGCCGGCATGGGACTACTGGAAAGCCTTTGATCCTAGAAATGAGGACTATTAAATAAACCAACTCCCATCAAGTATGACGACCTTCCATATCGAGATGGAATGATACACTATAAGTACTGAGGTTCAATGGCATTTCATTAGCCACTGCAACACATTATTTTGGTGTGTTATTTCCATTGAGAATGGGTTTATGATGTTAGCTTTTCGATCAAAGGGGAGAATGTTGGAATTGATCTCGGCTAATAGTCTGAGAGAATTAGGGGGGACTTTGCACCAACGTGCATGCCCTAATTGACCACCCTGATCGGGGGCACCTAACCAACCTTGGTTTAGGTCCCCTGTCACGCAGCGCACATATAAAAGGGAAAATGAGTCAAGATCCTAACGGTGACACGTTCTCGCGAGGTTTAGCTCATACCCGAAATCCCTAAACCCTAACCGATCTAAGGGGAGGTGCTGAAGTGACGGGAAGACCGACGCCGACTCCCTCAACGACGGCCGTGCTAGGCCAGTGCCGGTGGCGCCTAGATGGACGCCGCTACCCGCTTCTCCGTCAACTACGGCTACGACCCGACCGTTCTTCCCCACGCCATCGTCACGCCTGCACCGAGCAGGCGGAGGTCCTCGCATCGACGACAATGGGCTCATCCATTTCGAGTAATCAAGCTTCCGCATTAGGATTAGGTGTTCTAGACGGAGATTAGACACTAATGTTGATAATGCTAAAGAACTAATGCTAACATGCTTATCTCATTGACAATCTCGATCCGTCATCCCTAGTGTGTACAAATATTTTCAGTCATTTTTGATCTGGCTGTAAAAACAGTTGACGCCTAGAAAGTCTTTTCTGATATTATGACATGCACACGTATATATTATTGGCAGCTGCGATTGTAGGAGTCAAGGTCTCCTAACTGTATAGGTTCGCAGCATCCCGATGCACATCATCCACTTGCATTCATGAAGTCGGTGACGTTTCCCCTAAATTGAAAATTAACATGCCTCCAATGCAAAAAGTTGATGCCTGTCAAATGCAACATCTATCCAGTTGAGAAATCAATAATTTTAATACTTAACTATGATGTTAAAGTATGAAAACACGCGCATTAGCATGACTGGATTTGGCTTAATTGTTTCGCTCTTGCCACTAGCACCTGCTAGCATCTCCTTAGAGAAACATATGTATCTAGTCAGGCGATGTGACTTTTGACCTACAAATGAAAATCCATAACCTAGATATGCATATGTCAGTATGATGTGTACGGGTCGAAAGAGGAATATGTTTCCAGTTCCATCAATCTCAAGTCAAACGAGCCCTATATTTTGACTTTTTCATGCACGATGCTCACGCGCATGAGTATTACTGGTTTTGCTTATCTCATTGACAGCCTTGATCCGTCATCTCTAGTGTGTACAAATATTTTGAGCCATTTTCGATCCAGCTCGTAGAAAGTCTTCTCTGATATTATGTCATGCACGCGTATATATTATTGGCAGCTCCAACTGTAGGAGTCAAAGTCTCCTAACTATCGGGGGCTTAACTATCTAGCACATCCATCAATTTCCTGACCTATGATTTCAAGTAAGTTAGATCCAACTGGACCAAGATGTTCAAGACACAATTCTCTGGAAATTCATGTTATCTGGACAGTACACAGCAGTATCCGCTTACAACGCACAATTTCTCAGTGTCACATCTACCAACTTGCGCCCCATGATTTGGAAGATTTGGGCGCCACCAAAATACAAGTTCTTTGCCTAGTTGGCCATCAAGAATAGGCTCTGGACGGCTGATTGTCTTCAGCGCCGCGGGTGGCCAAACTGTGGCCTGCACCCTTTGTGCAAGCGCGAGCAAGAGACGGCAGCCCACCTCCTCTTCCGATGCCGGTTCTCAATCTGACTTTGGAACATGGTAAAGAAATAGCTCGGCCTTTACACAATAGACCCCACACTCTGGCACATGGCTCCATCACTCAAAAGATGGTGGACGGACATGGCGACAACAGTCTCACCCCAAAGAAAAGGAATAGCACCCCTCATTATTCTCGTTTCTTGGGAATCTGGAATGAGAGAAACGCACGAGTCTTTCGGCATGTTGCAACACCCCCTCATTCCATCTTTACAAACATCAAAACGGAGGCAACGAATTGGGCCCTTGCAGGGGCAAAGCTCTTAGGAAGCTTACTAGTGGGAGAGTAGACGTCCACGGTTTTTGGGATCCTTCTTATAATTGTTTTTTCTTACTTTGTTTCCTTTAGCCTGTCATAAATTTTCTCTTCTTAATCAATGAAATTTATGAGGTAAATCTTTAAATAGGTTCTCAGCATCCCCATGCACATCATCCACTTGCACTCGTGAAGTCGGTGACATTTCCACTAAACATGCCTACGATGCAAAACTTAGATGCATGTCAATGCAACTTCTACCCAGTCGAAAAATCAATAATTTTAATACTTAACTATGATGTTAAAGTATGAGAACACGAGCATCAGCATGACCGGATTTTGCTTAATTATTTCGCTCTTGCCACTAGCACCTGCCAGCATCTCCTTAGAGAAGCATATGTATCTACTTAGACAATGTGACTTCTGGCCTACAAATGAAAATCCATAACTTAGTTATGCGTATGTTAGTATGATGCGTACGGGTCGAAAGATGAATCTGTTTTCAGTTCCAGCAATCTCATGTGGACGAGCCCTACATTTTGGCCTTTACATGCACGATGTTCACTTGCATGAGTATTACTGGTTTTTCTTATCTCATTGACAGCCTCGATCCGTCATCCCTAGTGTGTACAAATATTTTAAGCCATTTTTGATCCGGCTGTCAAAACAGTTGACACCTAGAAAGTCTTCTCTTATATCATCCACACGTATATATTATTGGCAACTGCCGTCGCCACCATGCCGTGTCGTGCCGGCACGCGCACTCGCAGCTAGGGCCCAAACCCGGCACGAAGGCCCGCCGTGCCGCCTCCGGGCCGTGCCGGCACGGGTACGCCACGGGCGGGGAGGACGAGCTGCGCCGGCGGCCGGCGCGGGAGAAGAAGGGGCGAAGGAGGCGGAGCCGCGGAGCGCGAGAAGAGGGTGCGGGCGGCGGGACCGCGGGAGACAGCGCGAGGAGGGGGTGGGAGGGCGCGCGGCTCGGAAGGAGGGGGCGGGCGGCAGCGCCGGCGGGAGCCGGAAGGAGGAAGGCGGCACGAGGAGGGGGCAGGAGGGCGCGTGGCTCGGAAGGAGGGGCCGGGCGGCGGCGCCGGCGGGAGCCAGAAGGAGGAAGGCGGCGCGAGGAGGGGGCGGGACGGAGCGCGGCTCGGAAGGAGGAGGGCGGCGCGGTAGCGAGCGGGAGTGCGGGCGGAGGGCGGGGCGGCGCCGCGGCGTCGGATGAGGGCGGGCCGGCAGGGTCGGGGGGATTTTGGGGAGCCGGGGGGGGAATTGGGGCAGGACGCGGGAGGGGGAGTTGTGGGGGGTGGGGAGGGGAATTTGAGGAGGATTTTAGGGGGGGGGAGGGGGGAAATTTGGGGGCTGGGAGGGGGAATTTGGGGGGAGGGGTGAATTTGGGGGCTAGGAGGGGGAATTTGGGGGGAGGGGGGAAATTTGGGGGCTGGGATGGGGGCTGGGAGGGGGAATTTGGGGGGAGGTGGTGAATTTGGGGGCTGGGAGGGGGAATTTGGGGGCAGGGGGGAATTTGGGGGGGGGAGGGTTGGGAGTTTGGGGGGGGGGTGGGGGAATTTGGTGAGTAGGGAGGAAAAAAATTCTATTAAAAAGAAGATAACTAAAGAGAATAATTAAATAATTAAAAATATTAATATTAATATTAATAAATGAAGCTATCTTTGGAGGAAGACCTAAATTTTATTGATAGATGGATATTGCCTCGTTAAAAACATTACACTCCAGTGTGGAGTACCTCCTGTAAGAAAAAGAGTACAATAACCATGTTTTTATACATATTACTCAATGTTGAGATTTTCGAGGTCGGCTAAAGCCTTCGTCATCTCTGGATCCTCGAGCTGATGTTGCTGTCGGGTCTCTGCCTTGTCCCAGTCGTTGAGGCAAGTAAGTGCCTCTACCATGTCAGGCGTGAGAGATGACCTTCTTGGCTCAATTATCCTTCCTACCGTGCTGAAAGTTGCTTCCGATGAGACGGACGACACCGGAACCATGAGTATGTCTCGTGTAAAATGTGATAGCACGGGATATATCCTATGATGGTTCTTCCACCACATGAGTAGGTTGACATCTTGGCCTTCTGCGAGGTCAAACTCAGTTTCCGCATAAGGTGTGTCGAGGTAGTGGTTGATCTCTACTCTTAGATTCCATTGCGTTCTGCCAGATGTTTGGGAAGATGATCCACTGGAACTGTTGCCTTTTAGCTTCTTCCACATATTAGCAGCGCTCGAAGTGATTGTTCTTTGTGGGGTTACTGATGCACTTGTTCTTGGTTGACCTGGACTGTCAAATTTCTTATAATACAAATCGAAAACATCAAAAAACTCATCATGAACATGAGTGTAAGCATCAGAATAATCTAAACCCAATGTTTCACCAATTGCCTCAAAGGCCCCCTTCAGTCCCTCTAATTTTCTACGAGGATCAAAAATAATACCATAACAATAAAGATGTGGAATAGCTCCAAAATATTTTAAGAACTTAGCCTCCATTGGTTCAATAATTGATTTTAAGAGGCTATCATCCCTATTTTCTTTCATAGCTTCAGCAATTGTCCAAAGCCACTCGATGACTAAGCAAGAAGTAGGATAATAAATACCAGATAGAACCGTTGTTGCATTGTAAAATATTTTTAAAAAATCACGAAAACGACTAGCAACCTCCCAATCCCCACCATTAATTACCTGCATACCTGCATTGCAGTTCACATAGAGAGATATAATATGCTCGTACCCCTCACATCGCTCTAACATGATGTATGTGGAGTTCCACCTTACCTTCATGTCCACATTGAATTTTCTTGCAACCTTGTTATTGGCCTTACAATAGTCGCGGTACGCTTTGTACCTTGTTGGTGAAGATGTAATGAACATAATAGCAGTATGTATATTATCTAAATTAGGCTTCATTACCTTCAAACCTGCTTGCACTATGAGATTGATGATGTGGCATATGCATCTCTGGTGGATAATATAACCTCCAGTGTAGGCTTGCAAAGAAGGTGAGATAATCTCCATAGCGGATGTATTAGCTGATGCATTGTCAAGAGTGATAGCGAAAACTCTATTTTCAATTTTAAAATCTCCAACAACCTGAAGAATACGTTCCGCAATTGCCTCTCCAGTGTGTGCCTCATCTATTGACTTAAAGCCTATGACTCGTTTATTTAAATTAAATTCTTCATCCAAATAGTGTGCAACAACACTAAGATAGGCAGACCTTTGATGGGACGAAGTCCAAATGTCGGACGTTAAAGCGAAAGAAAAACTCACTTTCGTGTATTCATCTTTCAGTTCAGCTAATTTACGATTGTAAAGTGCTACTATGTCTTGTCTAGTAGTTTTTCTAGTGACGTGAGTGTACTGTGGGCAGAAAGCATGTTGAATCATTCTCTCAAACCTAGCACTTTCCCCTGTACCAATCGGAAGATTCTCGCTAACTATGTATTGTGCTATCTCCTCTCTTGCTACCTGAGAGTTGTACATCCATGTACTTACCGAACCGTCGGGACCAAAGTTAAGCTGGGTCTGGACAGCTTCCCCATCTCTCCGTCCCGCGGCTATCTTTTGCAAGCATGCCTGAGCATGCCGCTTCAAACTACCTGTTCCATTTTTTGAAGATGCCTTTAATCTCGCTTTGCAATATTTACAGGTTGCATATGATACCTGACGGCCGTTTTCCATTTCTACGGTGTGGTCCATATGCTCCCAACACCATGCCCGTCGGCTACTTCCACCCCTGGTTACTTGCACCGATGATCCAACGTCGGTGTCCGTTGATTCCGGTCCCCCTGAAAAATGTGCAGCATCCTCAAAACCAGCAGTACCATCCATATGACCGTCTTCCATACCGTAGTCATCCATGTCGAGGGAGAGCCGATGAGGATCGATTTCGTTCTCTCCCGTCGAAAGAGCAACATGTTGTGGTGAAGTTGACCCGCTATGCGAGGATCGACCCCTTTGTGACGCCGAATGATGAATGGGAGGACAGCGTCGACGTGCCACCTCGGTCGCCTTCTCTTTCCCACGAGAGAACATATTTTACTTATGTGTTTGTGTCGGTAGAAATATTTCTGTGAGCTGTGAGCTTAGTGTTGAGGTACTGAGGAGATGTCAATATATAGCAATGCATGAGCAGTCCAATAAGCTTAAAAAATTTTAAATTTTAACCCGCGGGACTCCCCTATAGAACCCTAAAAGCCTAAATCCCTCCGGACCCCCCCTATCCCCCCTATCCGGATTCCCCTCTAAACCCTATCCCCTGCCGGCCCCCCGCGCCCCCCACCCTTGTGCCACGTGGCAGTCTCCCCCGCCCCGCGCCCCCCTTTCCCGTTGCGCCACGTGGCATGTCTCCCCGGACAACCCCCCCGCACCCGGCCCCACGCGCCCACTCGCACCCGCCCCTCCCGCCCCTGCCGTGCCCCCCCTTGGCCGTGCGCCACGCGCCCACGCTCACCCGGACCCCCCATTTCCCGTGCCGCCACGTGCCCCACGCTCCCCACGACCCCACCCCGCCGGCAGTCCCGCACTGCCCCCCGCGTCTCCCTCTCTCTCCCTCTCTCTCGTGACCCCCGCCGCCCCGCGGCCCCACCGGCCACCTCCTTCTTCCTCCGCCGCGGCGAGGCCCCCCCGGGCACCCTCTTCTCGGTTCCTCACTTCCTCCCCCGCTGGCCGCCGCTACCGCCAGCCCCACGCCCCTCGCGCACCTCCTCCTCCCCCACCGCCAGCCCCACGGGCACCCCTTCCTCCCCGCCGCCAGCCCCCTCCGCCCCGCCACCGGCCACCGCCCCCGCCGGCCACCTCCCCCGCCGCCTGCCCCACGGCCACGGCCCCTCTCCCCCGCCGGCCGCCGCCAGCCCCCCCGGGCCACCCTTCCCCGCGTCCTCCGGCCCCCACCCCGTCTCCCTCCCCAGCGCCTCCTTGGTCCTTCCTCCATGCGGCGTCTCCGCCGGTCCCAGGCCCCTCTGGCTCTCCGTGCCCCGCCGTGCCCGTGTGCTCCGCCGTGCCGGCCGAGCCCGCCGTGCTCCCACCGTGCTTCCCGGGCCGGGCTGGCACGAACCCGACACGCCGCCTCGTGCCGGGCCGTGCAGTCCATCGGGCGCAATTGCCGGGCACGGCCCGACCCGATCCACCGTGCCGTGCCAGCCCGGCCCGTTGTACAGTCGTGCCGGGCTCGGGCCAAGCCTCGGGCCGTGCCGGCCAGGCTCGGGTTGGCACGCAAAAGCCCGGCCCGAGTCCCGGCTCTATCCATGCACATCATCCACTTGCACTCATGAAGTCATAGACGTTTCCACTAATTTGAAAATTAACATGCCTACAATGCAAAATTTAGATGCCTGGCGATGCAACTTCTATCCAATCGAGAAATCAATAGTTTTAATACTTAACTATGATGTTAAAATATGAGAACACGCGCATCAACGTGACCGGACTTGATTTAATTGTTCCATTGCTACTAGCACCTGCCAACATCTCCTTAGAGAAACATATGTATTTAGTCAGACAATATGACTTCTCACCTATAAATAAAAATCCATAACTTAGTTATGGATATGTCAGTATGATGTGTACAGATCAAAAAATGAACTAGCAATCTCATGTCGACGAGACCTATATTTAATCTCATGTCGACGAGCCCTATGTTTGATTTTCTTTTTTCATGTACGATGCTCACGCGCGTATGAGTATTACTGATTTTGCTTATCTCATTGACAGCCTCCATCTAAAGAAAACGTTGTTCCTACCGTGTACAAATATAGTACTAGTAGTCAAGTCAACTTATATCGACAAATCACCGGAGGAAATTATTCTATTCAACATCTGTTGATGCGTGCATGTGGCCTGATAATGACTCAAAGGGTATGTACGTACGTAGGATCGGCTTCAAGACACACAAAAGGTCGGCACTGTCCTTGAGACTTTTTGAAGGGCCGTATATGAATCTTAGGAGTTTGGATGTAATTAGTATATACGTTAATCTAAGAGAAGCATGCAATCGGTTCATATTTGCTACTTCTTAGTCGTTTGAAAATTTATTATTTCTAAGTCACACCAAGTTGTATAAAAAAATTATGTGTAACTTTAGAACTAAAAATATTCAATTGTCTAGTTACACATTAATTTTTAATCTAAAAGTGCTAAAATATATAACTACTTAATTTTCAATAGGTAAAAAATTAATATTCTGATTGTCGACTGATAAAATGATAGTTTCTCAATAGAGAATTCTGTTTTGTTCTAGAAAGTTGGCCGTGTGACGGTGAGGGCGCGTATGGCGGCAACGAAGTTTGCTAGAACTATAACACGTCGGCTTTCGCTCGACGGCAAGAACAGTGCTGGAGTTGTACATCCTGTGTGGCAGGCACTTGGTATGAAGGCAGGTTCTGCTCCTATTGTATTGAGACCTAACAGCCACCAAAGCCTTTTTGCAACGTAGAATTAAAAATATAGAAATTAAAAATAAAAATTAAAAATTAGGTGTCATGGCATGTTATATCATGTAAGAATTAAGAATAATAACAAATAACAAAAATTGTTTAGTTGCTCCGTAAGAAAAACGTAGGAATTTTTTAAGGATTAGAAAGTTTCAAGAGATTTGACTCAATGAATAAATTTCTTTAGAATAGCGTATAAAGTGGCTAATAAGAAAAATTCGAAAAGTTACTAACTCTGTATCAAACAATCTCTGTATGAAAAAATTCTTAAGAATTATGATCTTACAAATTTTCTTTGAAATTTTTCTACCCAGAATGTGAGAAAGACACACATATAGCGAACTATATCCATAGCATATCGCAGTTTTTCTTTTCTTGAAACAGAAGATATTCTGATCAAGACACAACCCTGCTGCAAGTTTCCCATAACTGTGCTCAGTTGGCTATTCTGATCGACAGCAACCATCTTCTAACATAAATGAAATGAGAAGCCTACTTTATCTTTGCCGATATTACCTCCCAATTACGATGTATGTCGTTTTAGCCTGTCCAGCTTTTCTCAAAAATTTTGGAATATAAATCGTATTTTGATTAGTTAAGATAAAATTTTGATCAGTAATAACTCTATTGATATATAGTTTATATGATATAGAATTATAGTTATAAATAAGTACTTTTGAATACGAATTTAATAGCATCAATTTTATATCACATATATAAATTACATAGTAAGAAAGTATTATTGATCAAAAATCTTATTTTAACCAATAAAAATATATATATCATGTATATCTGGACAGAGGGAGTAAGTCATTCTACACATGTGACGTGCTTTTACTCATATTCTTCCTATTAAGTAATCTAAGTCTCGTTGACTAAATCAAAAAGCTGGTGGAGATATCAGCAAGAGAAAATTCACTACACCAACTACATCGCCAAAAGCTAGTCATCGAGCTATTGCCTACTTTCCAATCTTGCCACCTTTGAAACAAAAAGGAATTTATCAGTCAACATATCTGACAAACACGGAGAACCCGCCTGTGTTTATGTTTTTCTTAACTGTGTCACAGGCCCTATTACTTCTCCAATTTCCAGAGCCAGTAGTTAGCAAGTTTATGTTGAGCATCCTGGCATCTTTAACACTCTAACCCCTGAATTTTGGGAGAACAAATTGTCCTCCGTTTAACATGATACTTTTCCATAGAGTTTTCCCTTCTATCGAAACTTCTTCACGCTCTTATTCATGTTTTCAATGGTAGTTTTAGGTAACGAGTACATGGACATGCATATATATAGACGAGGATATGGAATTGCTAATTAATGCTCAGTCCGGTCGACCAAGAATTTCTTAACTCTTAGTTGATAAGTTCAGCCATCCGATCTTGCTCGTGGATGAGTGAATTTATTTTTTATATAGATCCAAAATTAATTTTTATGCTTCTATTTTAAATATCTGATATATTAGTCCATTGAGTGATAGATGCTCCTATAAAGATAGTGTCGACGATTGGTAAACCGCTGATCTTATCGTGTCGTGAGCAGAAGATTCAAATAAGGGTAGGGACATCTGGGGCTGTCGTCTAGCAGCACCGGATAACACGGACAAGGCTTTTTATACATTGTCGGCGGAGTGGGGCCCAGGGTCCCCCGAACCGCCAGCGGAGGCCAACCCGATGCCGCGGGGCGAGACACGTGGCGGTTGGGTCGGTGTAGACCCCGCCCCGACGACCAAGTGGGCCCGGCGGTCAAGCCCAAGCGCTCGGGGGCTTTCCTCGAGCGCCGCACACGCGCGCAACGACCTGAAAGGGCTTTGGGCTCCCGAGAGCCCAAGGCTCAGGATTCGAGGGGGGCGCTCGGGGTCCTTCCCCGAGCGCCCGGCATTCCCGGGTGTGCGAGCCCCAGGGGAACGCTCGGGGCATCCCCCGAGCACTCCTCCTGCGGCTCCCCCCGTGAGGGGCCCCGAGCGACCCTCCAACGGGTGCTCCCCGAGCGCCCGAGGTCACTCGGGGGCAGCCCGGGACAGCTGGCGCCCCTCCCCGCTGAAGGAATCGCTCGGGGTCGGGGTGCTCGGGGGTCGTCGGGTCCCCCCGTGGGGCCCACCTCTGAGCACGTCATCGAGCGATTAGCTTCTCCCGCAAGCCTCAGCCCTGGCAGAGGCATTTAATGCATGTCATTCGACAAGGAATTCTAAACCCTATGAGGGCATGATGACGGTCAGGCCGGGCCCCACCCGCTCAGGCGATGGGTCCCGTCTGACCACTTTGTTGACCGTCGGGCGCGCCGCACCGCACGCCCCGGTCGCTGTCAACCTTTTTGCCCCCTTGGGTCGCGTCACCTCGCACCCCGGTACGCGGGTTTGGTCGCTGACGCCCGGGGCCCAGGAGCAGGTATTCCGCCCACTTTGTCAGGAGAGGCCCGGTAAGTCTCCATTCGCGGGACCCACCGGACATAAACGTGTCAGGATCCCTGTCCGGAAGCATGGCGGGGATACATCCGGCTCGGAGATCGACGCAGCGCATTAAATGTAAGGAGTGGGCGGCTCTGCAGCGCCCACGTCGCCTTTAGAACCCTCTGGCCGCTGTGGTAACCCCCCGAGTATATAAGGGGAGGACCAAGGCCATGCAAAGGGTTCGAGGGTTGGTTAGTTGGCAATTTTAGTTGGACAGCTCGAGATTGGATCTTTTTCCCCAAGTTACACTCTCTGTTGCTCTCTTCTTCAGTGGGTTCTTTAGCAAGAACTCGAAGGTTAGAGCTCTGGGGGAAGAACTCCTCTTGTAAGCAACATAGCCTCTGTAATCCCGGATAGATCAATGCATACACCAAAAACAAGCAGGACGTAGGGTTTTACACCTCCGGGTGGCCTGAACCTGGGTAAATCTCTGCGTCTCTTGCATCAAATCCACCCCCTCCACGATCCGTCACCGGCCCATAAGAAGAACTCTACAGCGCCCCCGGCCGAATCCCAAAGGGGGTCCAACCGGACCACCGCTAGAGGCGTCTCTACGCCGACATACATGTTCGGGCCTCTCTCAAGATAATAACTCTATGTCACATTGGTATATATTGAATATTGAGTAACTTACAAGGATATATTAGTGTCTAGTCTAGATAGGATCTAACCTAACCGGGAATCTCCTTTGGCTGATGTTGTCGGGGCTCAAGCTCCTGGAGGCGATGAATCTTTTCTGGGAACTCGGGATACGGATTGAGGCTATGGAAGGACTAGGGTTCAATCGGCTGAAGGCTCTCCGTCTTGGCTTGTTAGATTTTTTGCCCCTAGATCTTGTTGCTTGTTTGATCTGTCCTCCTTGTAGGGCTACTGGGTCCTTTTAGAGAATGTATTCTGAGTCGTGGAAGACACGGACTCATCTTCGAGTAGGACTCTATCTTCCCTTAAACGTAGGGATAGACTTCCTAGTTTTAAAGGGTTTCTTGAACCCTTAAGGGGGATCTCCTTATCTCCTAGAACCCTTTGCAGGTACGTCAACTGCTCCGATTATTCAAGGTATTGTATACAGATACCACCTCGTATATGATAGTAATATACTATTCATCATTAGATAGTATGGGGAACAAGTTAATAAGAGTGTGCCTTTCAACCTATCTCTTTTAGCAAATTTTCTTCGGAAGGATCTAGTCCTTCCACAACATGGTATAAAGGGATCACTATTCATAAATTGCCTGCGTTTTTTAATATCCTAGTCGT
Source organism: Stipa capillata (assembly GCA_019208055.1). NCBI lineage: Eukaryota > Viridiplantae > Streptophyta > Magnoliopsida > Poales > Poaceae > Stipa > Stipa capillata. The sequence continues at coordinate 77,638 of JAGXJF010001060.1, read as the reverse complement.
CTTTCTTATCTCCACCTCACTATATATATAACCTACGTCTAAAATTTTGCAATAAAGTTTTATGAAAATTACACATTTTTAAAACTGTAATTAATTTTAGGCTAAATAACATACAATTTTAGGTAACTAAGATTTACGAAGATTTTACACAACTGAGAATAAGTAAAACCACGATATATATGCGATGACGGATGCTCGGTGCCGCATGAATGGGGACGGCGAAGGAGCAAGGGTCATGGGCATGGTGACGAGATCTCAACGGAGGCGGAAAAGAACGTCCCGTTAGAGTCGAGCGGCAGGCAAGAGCGAGGGAGGGAAGCCGACAGGCGTGGAAGATGTTGAAATAACGCGAGCTGATCGAACGCCGACATAGTGGCAGCGGAGGCAGTGTGATGAGTAATTCGACTTTCTCCCACGGCGAAACGCCAACTAGGGGCTCAAGTCAACTGGTGGCATCCGTGCGTTTTCCCCTATAAATAGGCACGCAAGATGACTGCCATCTACAGACCACTACTGAGCTCAGTACTCATCATCACCTTGTGTAGAACAAAGTAGACAGAGAAATTAAGACACCTCCAGAAACAGAAGCAAGTCCAGACTGAGGCACAATGCTGTCCACTCTGGCGAACCTCCCGATACCTGATTCCAACCTTGCCGGGATAGTGGCGTCCGCGGTGCTCGCCGTTCTGCTGGTGGCGCTGAGCACGTACGGCCGTCGCTGCCGCCACCCGGTGCTCCGCCTCGTCTTCTGGGGCGCCTCCACTGCCTTCATGCCGCTCACCTCCTTCGTCCTTTCCTCCTTGCTGAAGCAGAGGCAAGAGGAGAAGGAGAACCTGTGCCACGAGGCCGACGACTGCCCGCAACTCGCCTTCGGCAAGGAGAGCCCAGAGGTTCAGAACATGTGGGCGCTCCTCCTGTGGGTGGTGCTCATCCTCATCATCAAGGGCAACGCCGACAACGCCGCGGACTCGGCCGCTGCCGCCGCCGTCTCGCCTTCCTCCGGCGACGCCACCGTCGACGCCCATAAGGTCCGGATCCCCGTGGAGCTCCTCGTCAAGTACGCCTGGCTGGGCTTCCTTATCGTCAGTTGCATTCCGGAGGGAGAATGGTTGGGCAAGTGGATAATAGCCTTCGCCGTGCTCTTTGTGCTCGGCTTCGCTAAGGTGGCGCTCAAGCTGGGCGCCTTCTTCCGGGGGAGCGGCTCCTACGCCGTCGGCAAGAACGCCCGGCTCGTCTCCGGCTACATGGCACAGCTCGTGGAAGACGGCGAGGAGGAGGGCCATGGCGGTGTGCCTCCTTACATAGTGATGGGGGAGAGCAAGGAGCACGTGGAGGAAAGCCCTAAGGGGTTCCGCATCAAGCGCGATGCTCTGGACAACAAGTACAGCGCCCTGGTGACGCTCGACCGCGTGTGGCTGCTGTCCGATCACGGCGACGGCCTCCTCGCCAAGCGTCGGGAGCTGAGGGACCTCTGCCTCTCCTTCTCCCTGTTCAAGACTCTCCGGCGGCGGCTGTCGGGTTACCCCCTGGCCGAGGAAGGGTCCAGCAACGCCCTCGACTTCGTGCTCAGAGGCATGGACACCGCCGCCGGCGACGGCAAAGGAGATGCCGATGCCGATGTCGGTGCCGATGCTGACCGAGTGTTCCGAGTCCTTGTGGACGAGCTCTGGTTTGCGAGTGATTTCTACTACTCTCCCCTCCCGCTGTGCTCCTTCAGTGGGTGGTGCGCCGCCCTGAACTACCTCCTCTCCTTCCTGATCGTCGCCGGAGCTGTCACCGTGGGATGGATTTATCAATACAAGGAAGTGGTCGTCTTCGACCGGGCCAACGAGCAAAAGGCTTACTACGTCATCACTTTCTTCCTCCTGCTGGTCGTCGTGCTCACAGAAACATGGGAGATCATCGCCGGCGTGTGCTCCAACTGGACCAAGATGGCCTTGCTCGGCCACTACATCACACGCGAATCCTGCTGCGGCGGCGGGGCGGCGGCGCTGGACGCGGTGTTGCGGTTCAGGCCGGCGAGGCGCTGGAGCGACAAGATCGGGCAGAACTCGGTGTTGGAGCCCCGCCGTTTCGGCAGGCGGTCCGGATTTTACTCTGAGAAAAAATATGGGCGCGCTGGGCTCATGAGGTCCGTGGAAGTCTCGGCGGCCGTGAAGGACGCGGTGATCAGGTCATTGAGGAGCAGCTACGGGGGGATGAACAAAGGAAGCGCGGCGGCGCGGCGAGTCGGACTCGGCGGCAAGGTCGACTGGGCGTGGCCTCCCGCCGGTCCCGAGAAAAGCATGGCGCTCGACGGCGACGGAGGAAGCAGCACCACGGAGCATATCCTCGCGTGCCACATCGGCACGAGGCTCTTCGAGATCAAGTACTCGCACGCGGCGGCGCCGAAGTCGGCCGCAGCCGACATGACCGCCGCTTGCCATCTGTCCTACTACTGCGCGTACCTGGTGGCGGCCGCGCCAGGGCTGCTACCGGATAGCGAGGCGTGGACGGAGAAGCGGTACAAGGATGTGGCGGAGGACGTGCGGGCGGCGCTGGCGAAGGAGGACGCCGCCGCCAGCGAGTCGACGGCGCAGAGGTACGAGCGGCTGGTTAAGGCGCTGAGCGCGAGCTCCCGGGACAGGGTGCTGCGGCGCGGCGCGGAGCTCGGGAGGCGCCTGGTGGAGGCGTACGTGGAGGAGGAGGAGTCCGCGGCGGCGTGGCGGTTCCTCGCTGACTTCTGGTCGGAGATGGTGCTCTTCGTCGCGCCATCGCAGAACGTTAAGGGCCACGTCGAGGCCATGGGGCGCGGCGGCGAGTTCGTCACGCTCGTCTGGGCGCTGCTCCTGCACGCCGGCGTCACGGCCAGGCCCGAGATGCCTGGCAGTAGTATCCCATAAACCTGGGAAATCTATCATGTAATTTAGTTTTGCTTCCATGCATGTGCCTTAATTTGTGTATCTTACAAGTTTTTGTTGGTGTTGTTGTTATCGGAAGTAAATCGAGCCTCCTACTTGACCTTGCCATTTTAGACCCTGGATTGGATCATTTTGGATCGTGAGACACGTGCCAATTGAAGAGGTGATGCATATCTGGTTTTGCACTCGGAGATTGTGTTGTGTAACTTCTTTCCAATAGCTCTATAAATGTGTTTTTAGAGGAAAATAGCTGGCCGGGGTTAAGCCCAGATCAGTGGGCTGATGACGCGTCGCACATCATCATCAACTAAGCAGTGCTCGTTGCTTTTATATTATGTGTCTGACAATCTGACATGCAGAAAATATCTGCACTGTAAAAACGCCGAAGGATTTACGGCCGCAGTGTTACATTTTTACCTTTTAGATTAGAATATTTTTTGTCTAGCTAACTGTAGTTTGTTTTTCTTACATTTTTGTTTTATTTCAGACGAATGCATCGATTCATTTAAGTAGAGGACGAAGGTAAATCGCCCGCCACAAGGTTCAACACAAACTCGGGAGCTCCCGATAGATATAGCGGAGCAGACCCCAGAGACAGACCACGCCATGCGTCCCAAGGGCATCAGCCACTTGATTACATGGTTACATCCCGATACTCTGATAAAATTAAGGAACAACAGATTCTGCAGCTCACGGAAGAGGACCCCGGCCCATTGTTGGAAAGATTGAAGCATGTAGTTATTTTGGCATCCTTAGTTGTGAAGTTTCTCGAAATTCTCTCACTAGTTGACAGAGAAACTATTGTGTCGTACCTTATCGGAAACACTTTGTACATTAATCAAACATATATTACCAGAACTGTTTTAGCTTTTTTTTTGCGAGAAAGAACTGTTTTAGCTTTACGATACATATGACCCTGTTTGGAATACATAAATAGGAAAAATGGAGTAACTAATTAAGCGTTATGTCTTGTGCTAAATGTGTCCGCAAAGTCAGTACTCCTCCTTTTTATTTATAATTACGTGTCGTTTTAGATGTGTACAGTCTCAATATGCAACTTTAATCATTATTTTACATATTAATATTTTAGTAACAAAGTTAATTACTGTATTATGAAAATATTTTTCATGACAAATCCACTAATACTATTTCTACTCAGTCAATATAAATAATTTTGTATATATTACTAGTGATTAAAAAGTTTGACTGCACGCTTTTTAAAACGTCGTCTATTTTCAAACGGAGGTAGTATATCTCTCCTCTGTTTGAATATACAAGGTGTATTTTGACTCGTTAAGACAAGGCTTTGACCACTCATTGGATTCATATTTAAAAAGGTAAACTCTATACGTCGGCCTGCCGATCAGAGCATTTCATCGGGCTAGGGGAAAGCCGTCCATCACAAACCACGTATCCAATGGTTGTCTTCATGTCTATATATATGGATCAATTTTCTCAATCCTCCCATGGCAGAACCCTAAACTAATCCCACGCCTCCTGCCTTCCACCTCGCACCGCACGTGTGGATCAGCAGCCGCCGTCGTCGCTGGGGCTCATGCTCAACATCCGAGGCATCGTGGAGGTGGCCGCCATCAACAGCTAGGGCAATACCATGAAGGCGATGGCGGAGCACTACTCGACGCTGACGGTATCCATGGTGGTGATCACGACGGTGGCGACTCCGTTGATCAAGGTGCTCTACGACCCGACGGGGCGGTTCGCAAGGGCAAAGCGGCGGATGCTGGAGGGGGCGCGGCCCAACGCAGAGCTCCGGGTGCTCGCTTGCCTCTACACCGAGGACCACGCCGCGCCGCTCATCGACCTCGACCGGATCCTCGACGGCACCATCCAGGAGCACCTGGAGAGGATGGGCGGCAGTAGCGGCAACGACGACGGCGAGGACCTGCTCGACGTCTCGAGCAACCGGACGATGATGGAAACAACTTATTGTTGTATATGAAGCAATTTTTTTGTGTATAGGAAACAAAATACCTGGATGAAAGAAACCAATTAAACCAATTTTGTTTCTGTAAAATCGGATCTACAACGTGTGTTGCATTGGTTCAACAAGGTTGTTGCCTATGTCTTAACTATATGTTTCTATATCACGACAATAATGTTTCCACGCATATCTACTCTGACCAATCCAATCGTCATTTAAACCAATTAAATTCGTAGTTTGTTTCCTAAAATTTTGGGATCAGTTTCCTTAAAAATTTGATCTATAATGTTTCCTTAAAATCGGATCTACAACGTGTGTTTCCATTGTTGTATTGGTTCGAAAATTTTGTTGCGCAAGGTTTAGTAAAGTGTTTCCCTCTCGCTATATAAATATTTCCATGTTGCATTAATAGAAAAAGCCCACGCTACGTATTGCATGCAGACAGTTGTCCATGTTTCATATTATCCCTACAATTGTTTCCTATAGTCACTAAAATTGTTTTCCGTAAATTTAGCTAATCATGTTTATTGCTAATCTTGCCGTCACATCCGACGGCTGTGACCTATGCCGATGGAATGCTAATATCGGCATGCCGATTTGTAGTGATCGCCATTTAAAAATGCTTATTTATAATTCTGATTTTGTTTCACATAAGTCACATATTAATGAAGTTATTATTGGTAAACTCTTGTCTTAACCTATCAAAATACTCCCTATATATTCAGATGGAGAGAGCATTAGGAAAAGCATATTATAATTGAGAGTGGATTTTGTACATGTACATGTGGGTACATGAGTTAAGGATTTAGGTCAATTCTCATATTTATGTATCTCAAAAAATTCTCCAAAAATTCATAGATGTTCATCATGTTATAATGTACAAACTCACAAAATTTCATGCAAAAATATAATCAAGAGTGCCCTACACAAAAAAGATAAAAAATTGTTGCTACGTTGTTTTAAAAATAAGTTGAATTTTTTGTCTTTTTTGTGTAGGGCACTCTTGATTATATTTTTGCATGAAATTTTGTGGGTTTGTACAATATAATATGATGAACATCTATGAATTTTTGGAGAATTTTTTGAGATGCACAAATATGAGAATTGAACTAAATTCTTAACTCATGTACCCACATGTACATGTACATTTGCTTTTCTCATTATAATTTAACTAATTCTAGAAGTATATGAAAATAAGAGCACTATATTAGCACACGGTTGGATACTTCCCTTCTGTTTTTAGCCAAAATGTAACATAAACTCCTTTTCTACCTATTTATATCAATATAAAAAGCATAAGTTATGTTTGATCCAATCAATGGAGACCATCCAACAAGAATTAATCCAATGAATATAGAATAAGTTGGAAACTTGCACCCTACAGTCAGTCATGCACCAAAATACCCTTTTAATTGCGCAATTACTCTCTTAATTGTTCCGAAATAATTTTCTTTTACATCCCTCGGATGTTTCAAATTCCATCCATGTTCCATTTGCAACATGCATTGTTGCGCAGGGTGCTCTCCTAGCACATCCTCTTGGCTTCATATGTCAGACAGTTTTTCACCAACGAACCGTTTAGGTACTTATCCCAAACTGATATTAAAAAACCCATCTCGAAGGTGAAATTTATCAAAAACCATCCCGAATAAGCTTCATTCTAGACCGTTTTTTATGAACCGTCTGAGATGAGGTGTCTGTTTTATGCGTTCCTATGGTAGTGTTTGATCTATATTAATTTTATGTTTCTTTCAAATAATATGTTTTGTTTCGGGTAAGCAAATTGTGTTTTCAGTAGTAATGGTGCATTTGCTCCACGTGAAAACATAAGACCAACAAAAGCGATATTGTTATCATATGAATTACTAGGACATCTTTTGAAATACCAGAACATTTTACCTGCAGCAGTGGGAAAATATTAAAATAGCTAGTGGAATATTTTTTCTCGTACCAGTGGAACATTACATATGTTTGACTGGCACAATATTCCCAGACTAAGCAACAAATTCACGAATCCCAACAATTTTTCTGCATTTCACCGGGATGAACGCACACTGTGTTCTTGTTCTTTCTTTTTTGCTCTAGTAGTGTTCACTACCACAAAAACGCATATTACAAATGTTTCAAATATGTTATCTCAGACGGTTCTTTAAAATAAAAGTGCGGCGACCCACATACTATCCTCTTAGATAATATGCCGGTCTTAACATATTGAAAAAGAAGTGCCTTCTCATCCTCAATATGTCGTACAGAGTAGCACACTAGAAACATTGCAGTGGTCCATATGTTACAAACTTAATTTACAAACTCGAAATATAACAGAAAGTCTTACAACACATTCCTAAAAGTACGGGGAATTTAAAACCGTTATTGTTTGGTTACAGCAAAAGTATTACTACCCTATCAACTCATACGACCTACTAATCTACTCGGTGGCAGTCTCGTCTCGGAACTCGACGTAGTAGTCGACGCCTCCGTCCTCCTTCGTCGTCGCCTGCTCTTCGGGAACTTCTTCGTCGATCTCGACGTATACCACCACCTCCTCTGTCGTCGGCTCATAGTCTACTCAAAGGAATTAGATAGAGGGATGAGTACAAAAGGTACTCAACAAGTCCAGAAATAGCAAAGAGGTGTTTGATGCACTATCTACTGAGAACAGCAATGCTCTCCAAAAGCAATGCAATTTTGTAAGATAAGAGAGTCAAGTTTTAATTAAGAGACTATGATCTCATATCTCACAGGCTGCTAGGATCCCCGATGGACCCCTTTCCTGCCGCATTCGCAGTTCCAACCAGGAACATGGAATGACTCAGCCACACTTTATTACACTCTGCAGAGGTGCGCAACTGTACCCACAGACGACCAATAGTTGTGGTGTTCTCGTCATCACATGCACAACCAGACCGTAAAGTCACAGAGCCATTTCACCGCCCGCTCAGTCATATTCCACGTTGCAGTCCCGCACAACAGGCCAGGGACTACCAGCCATACGTTGATCTTACAGATACAACGCTTTGTAGATAGCCAACGGCTAACGCCACCTTCCCAACAGTTGATCCAATAGATCCAACTTTGAGGTCTTCCTTTCCTGGGGGCAGTATGATCTAGGACAAAGGTACTTTAGCTCAGCCCCGCCCATACAGGGTATGTGGTATGCGCGATCGCTACGATGCTTAAGCACAATCGATCAGTTGTTGCTTTAATCTTATATGAAACAAATCCGTGTGATGAAATCCACCGCCCTATGTGCCTCCGGCACCTTTCTAGGATTTCACCACCCACCATGATCACGCCCAAAAACCGGCGATCAAAATAAAGCAACCATTGATTGATCTTTAGAAAATAAGTTTTCATTTTGTGCATGTTATAGACGAGAATGAATATTTTGTAAAACGTTCTCAATGGATATGAACAAGAAACTAGACTTGCCTGGTAACGGATAGGTAATGGAGTTCGACGGTTTTGCTTGCTGAACTCCAGCTTCTGATAAAGAAATAATAAAGTCCGATAAGAACTAATACAAAAGATTTCAAATATGAATGCAAATGACATGGCATCATATGCATGAGATGATACGTGTATTAAAATTATCATCAAAAACTTTAAACTTAAATCTTTTTAATAATCTCTTAAAGATTTAGGATTCTCTAAGAATAACTCGAGCGTTAGATATTTTAAATTTCATGTTAACTTTTCATATAATATCATTAACCAACTTTGGATTACTTTACTTAAACTTTAGCGTTTTTATATAATCCATTGGCCTATACGAAAATTAGTTAAGATCTCAAGAAATTAACTTAGGGTTCAACCTCTTTCAAAAAATAATACACATTACTCAATTTAAAATAATCTACAATTTTAGATGAACTTAAAGTTCTTTCCAAGAGGTTATATTAACTTAGGTACTTTTTTTAAAATTTCAATTTCTTCTTTATGAAGTTATCTCCATTTTTCATTTATCCCTTTTTATTTTCTACTTTCAAGAAAAGCGTGAAAATTCCTTAATCCTTAATTAATTTAGTTTTAATTAACTTCTTTTTTTAAACAACTTCCCGGCCGGCCCATTAGGCCAAACCCGGAGCCTCCTTCATCTCGTTATCCTTACTCCTCTCTCTCCTTTCTCCACCTGTGCGCCGTCGGGCTGTCTCCTTTCCATCCAGGCATCGCACCCGACCGACTCTCCCTTTCTTCCTTTTTCACCGCTGCCAGTCGGTTCCTCCGCCTCCACTGTCCCATCGCCGCCTCAGCCTCTCGGCCCTTCGGTCTTCGCCGATCCCCTGGGTTCTCCCCACCGGACTCGCCTCCCTTCCTCGAGTGTCGCCCCGGTCGTGGGCCTGGGGTTCGGCCTCTGCTGTTCGGTCTCTAGAGCTCATCTCAACGCCGTCGCCATGGCCTTCGGGTCTAGGTTCGGGCAGCCCCTGTTGCCGAGCCTTGATTGCTGATGTCGTCGCCACCTTTGCTTGGTTCCCCTCAGCACCGCCCATTTGCCTCCTGGTGCCGCCATCGCCCTGTTGCCCGGGAGCCCGTGCGGCTCAGCGTGGTAGCTTCGGTCCGCCGGTGCTCCGCCAGGCCCCACTCCCGTCGGCGGTGGATCATGGACGTCCGACGCCGCTTGACTCGTTCCTCACTGGTAAGTTTATCTTTTCCCCGCTCCATCTCTTCTACCTAGTTCTCTATTCTAAGGCTGGTGGTGATTATCTAAAGTCTAATGGCAACTGTCTTGCGACTTATTTAGCCACGTGAGATCTTCCATTGGATGTTTGGTCTGATATATGCATTGGCGCTAGCTATTGAATGATTAAAATTTGATTTGAAATGCATGTACTAGCACGGATACTCTATTTGACAGTTAAGGTCCCTGATGTTTTATTAGTTTGTCAAACATATGAAAATTCACTGCCTAGTTGATGCTCTGAATCTCCAAATTGATGACACGATCATGTGTTTAGAAATTAATTAAAACTCCGTACTCTAATACCATTTCACTCCTAATCTGGATAATTTGCTTTAAGACATGAGATGCTAGAGTTACTAATCGCCGGCTAACTTGATCAAGTTTATACCATAACAAATTTTTCGTCAAGAATTGGACCTCCTATGGAGCACTTAATACTGATAAAAACCTGACATAGCCTGATCTTTAGCTTCTTACTAGTTTCCTACATGCATCTCTTATACATATACACGTCAATTTATTGGCTGAGGAAGGGATGCTAAATTTTATTTTTGCTTGCTAAGAATGATGCTCATATGTATGTGGCGTATATGCTGTATGAGCAGATATAAAGCTTGGTTCATAAGCCATTTCGATGATGATTTTTTTTATTTAACTCAGAAATAGGTTGAGAAAGGTATATATATATCTGATAAGAATAGTTGCTCTACAAGGGCTGCCTACAGGAATTGAATGATGAGAAATAAAACTGAGGGTTCATTCTTTACCTCCTCAAGCTTCTAATTGAATGAGGATGGTCTCGGATGAATCATTTTCTTGCTTCAGTTTGTAAAAGGCTGGCTGGTTTCCTCCTTTGCTCCTCCTCCTCCTAATCTTAATGCTCCCTACACTTAATCTTGGTGGTCTTCTTCCTTGCTATTTTCTGGCTTGCGCTCCTTGTGATAGTCATCAGGTTGGTTCCTGTTTAGGAGGTGTGCTGTGCTACTCTACTGGTTTGCAAGAAAATTTGCTACTTCTCTAGAACTCTTTGGTGGCAAGAAAGCCACCTCCTGCTGCCTGGCCACATGGTCATGCTAATTTTTTTTACTGGATAGCTACTACAGCTGCTCCTTCGGTGGACAGATTTTTATCACCCCCTGTTTGTGGTTGCCTTTGATGCTAATGAATCCTTTACATGCTGAATCCATTGCCTGCTTATGCGCCATCCGGATTGCAGCTAATGCCGGTCTGCCCAATCTGATTCTGGAAACAGATTCTCTGCTGCTGCAACAAGCCTTGCAATCCAGTGAGTATGACTTAGCACATTTGGGAGTGCTATTCCGTGAGGCTAAAACCCTTATGTCCTGTAGTTTTACGGTTTGTAAGGTCCAACATTGTAAGCGAGAGTGTAATAGCGTCGCTCATTCCCTGGCTAAGCAAGGAGCTGGCCTACCGGCTGGTACTGCTTATGTTCACCTTTCCAATGTTCCAGACTTTGTAATTTCTCTAGCAGCCAGCGATCTCGCTGAGTCTGCCTGATAATTTGAGTTCCTTACCTTCAAAAAAAAATATGTGGGCTGCTAGACAACTATTTCGAGAGATGATGCCTTATCTCATTTTTCTAGCTTTAAACAATTTCCTTTTTTAACAAAAAAAACATATGGAGGCAATTAGAATAGGAAAATAAAATTATTTTCAATAGTTCCCACCTCTTTTATCCCTAATACAAAATATTATATTTGTCCGATGAGGGTCTTAGCCACGTGGCCCTCGGACAATTTTGAAAACAAAATTATTTTACAAAACTATTTTTGAAACTAAAAACTATTTAGGTCGTCGGCACTATTTTGCCCCCACAGCTAACCCTGTGGATGTCGGCGGAATTGTGCCGGTGAAACCACTGGTATTTCAAAATATTTATTTTTGAAAATCTTTGCCTCCTACAGCAACGGCGTGATTCCAATGGTCTCGAGTGCCCAATACTCGACGACCTCGGACGACCGCCAACATTTCCGAAGATCTCCCCTCTCTGACTCTCGGTGTTCCTCGACGACTCAAGACTCGATGACTAGGTTTTAGATGTTGTATAGGTAGAAATCTTGATCATGTAATTTTCTTTTCTTCTTCATTTATTCATTTTGTAACAATGTTGTATTATTACATTTGTATCATCATTCTTTAATTAATAAAATTCCAAGGTTGATTGTATTCGAATGCGTATCATGATCATGATGTATGCCATGAACAATGCGAATGCACAACACAATTTCCCCCCTCTCCTTACCTAACTCTCGACGTAGCTCGATAGAATCGGGTCAACTCAGCAGCGTGAATTGATCCGACTTCCACCTCACGCCCCTTACTCTAACCTAAACACTAGGGTTCTCACAAAGAGCCATTGATAATATTATTTTATCTCAATAGTTTCAAAACGGTCCGTGAAAAATGTTAATATAGATGGCTCAACAAATTAAACCATCTATGATTTCAATTACAAACTAAAAAAGCGATTGCAGCCCAATTGCTCCTCCTCCTCCAGCTCGTCGGAGTCCTTGTTGCAGTGGCGACTATAACCTTCTACATCGTCCATTGACGTCGTCGTGTCCCTCCAAGTCCAACTTCTCCTCAAGCTACCAATACAATGTCCTGAAACCCTAGCATGAAAAAAAAACCCCAAAGCCATCAAAAACTCCTCCTAAGATCCCCAAAAAATCACACGAATTCATGTCGAAATAGACAAGTTGCACAAGTGTGATACAGATCTAATGACGGGGCATCAAAAATCTGTACCTTGAATGCAGCCTAGTTGCCGAGGTCGCGGCATCCGCAGATAAAGGGGACGCGGAACTTGTGGTTGTTAGTGTGGTGTGCGTCGTCGGTGAGCATGAGGCCCTTGGCTGATGGTATCGAGGATCTGGGCCTCGACGAAGTGTCCGACGTGGGACTTGAAGACGACATTCTCAGCATTGCTACCGATGGTGGGCACGGCGGTGACAACCTTGCTGAGGTGGAGCTTGTAGGCGTGGTCACACCCCACCACTCCGAGCCTCGTGACACAGCAAGCAGGCGATTGGTGGGGGGAGGCAGGCTGTGAATTTACATGCGGGACAAGGTGACTGTGGCAGTAGAGGAGCTAGGGGAGAAGAAAAGGGGAAGGCACAAGACGGAGAGAAGTGTAGGGACGGCGGAGGAGCTAGGGGAGAAGAAAAGGGGAAGGCACGAGATAGAGAGAAGTGTAGGGACGGTGGAGGAGCTAGGGTAGAAGAGAGGGAGAAGGCTGGGAAGGCCCGAGGGGGGTGAGAGAAGTGAAAAGGGGGCAGCAGGGACTCTCGTCGACATCTAATGTCTGCTACGAATACGCACAAGCATTCCACTAGACCGCCTACGAGGGTTTACAATGCCATTGAAGATCTGCACCCCTAGTCAAGTGTTATAAGGACATGGACAAAAGGTTTTGTTTCACCATCTCTAAAAAAGTGACAAGTCTAACTCAGGGCCCTTTAGTTAAATCGGTAATGCAACTATGCTTTGTCACATCACTCATGTCTTTACTTTTCAAAAAATACCCTTCAATTCATTTAGTAACTTTTGGTGTGTTTTCTTAGATTTCTTAAGAACAACCAAGTATAACTTTCAAACGTGCCTCAGTCTAGAGTTGGTTACCCCTGCTTCAAACTCAGTGTCACTAGTCTCAAACTCCTCCCATAAGTCAGTACATAGGTGGTTTAATTTTGAAACCTCAAGACCATGCAGGGTATTATAAAGCTCCCTCTTTGATTTACCCGTCGCCTAGAAATGACCTTCTAAATAGACCGATTGGTCTCATGACTCGACGAACTCAAAGAGATGCTCATATTTTATTTTTGATAGAGTTAAATTATTTATTTAAACCTTGTTCGGTCTAGTCATTTTTCTCACGCTGTCATTTTTTTGTTCAACCAATAATGTTCCAAATGAAAGCATAAAATCAAATTTTTATTTCAGCTGGTCTTTTTTGTTCCGAGTGACCATTTTTTCTGTTCCAATAGCAACCGATAATTGTTCCATGAGTAGTTTTTGTTTGTACAGTTTTTATTTGTTCCACGAGTATTCATTTAACTTTTGTTCGGCGTAATCATTTTCGTTAAGCACCCACCTCCATACAAGGACAAGCTTTTGCAAGTTTATGAGACTCCATATTACTAGCCCTTCCTTGACGGCAGATTCTAGCCTCTTGGAACGCTGAAATCTTGTCTCGTATCTCCTCCAGAACCATGCTATATGCACATGTGTTATTGCCTTCCAGGTTTTTGACCAGTTCCAAGCAATCGGATGCCATCATAATGCGCCGCACGGCTAGATCAGCAGCCAAGTTCAAAGCCTCACAGCAGGCTTGAGCTTCGAGAACCGCTGGGACAAGGAGACCATCAAAAACTGTCACACTTGCACCCTGGCAAAATCCTTCTTCATTACGGCAAATGGCGCACGCAACTTCCTTACTCCCCGAGCGAGCTACCGCACCATCTACATTAATGTTGAACATACCTGATAGTGACGGCAGCCATTTCTCGATGCCAGCAGTCCTGTCCCCCTGTCTTCTCGTCACAGGGGACATCGCAGACTCCCCTAGCTCCTCCGGGTAATGATTTATGAAGTGATAAACTGATAGGGGGCTTTGGAACTCACCATCATGGACAGCCTTTCGTCTAGCGTTCCACATGGCCCAGCAGGAGATCAATGTAAAGAGAAAAGTATTGCTGCAAGCGATGATCAATTGATCACGCATCTCATCATTTATATATACACTGTTTGGTACAAGATATTAACCATAACTCTAACAAGAGAATCTAAAACTGTTTGATTGTTAGATGGATTACAACACCAGCTAAAGGTTTAAACCCAAGTCTTATCTGCACAGGATTCTATTGTTTAACAGCCCCCCTCAATCTGGACGTGGCACCATGTTCAGATTGTTTCGGAACCCTGTGAAAAGCTGTGTAGAAAGCGTCTTGGTAAGCACATCGGCAAGTTGATCTCTTGTTGAAATAAACCTTGCGAGCCACCCTCTCCCGGACAAAGTGATAGTCCACTTCGATGTGCTTTGTGCGTGCATGAAAAATAGGATTAGCAGCAAGGTAAGTAGCACCCATGTTGTCACACCATAAACAAGGGGCATGACCAATAAACACCCCAAGCTCACCAAGTAGGGCTTGTACCCATATCACCTCAGCTATGGTGTTTGCAATCGACTTGTATTCCGCCTCCGTACTCGAGCGTGACACCGTCGGTTGCTTCCTTGAGCTCCACGACACAAGATTGGCACCAAGGAAGAGAGCATACCCCCTGTTGAGCGACGATCATCAGGGCATCCAGCCCAATCAGCGTCGGCAAAAGCACTGATGAGCATTGACGAAGACTTGTACAACTTGAGACCAAGCTTGATCGTACCATGAAGATAACGAAGTGTGACATCCTGGTTAATAGAATTGATAGACTACTCATATCAACAAGGTGCACCTTCTTTTCTGGAAGCTCATCTCCAAAGAACCTCTAGGTTAAGCGTGCTTGGTTTGGAGCAATTTGGGGATGAGTGACTGACCGGGAAGTTCTTCCCAGGTGTGCACAAGTGAGCACAAAGTGCGCACGAAAGACTAGTGTTGGTTTGTGGGGCCAGTCTGGATCCCAGGTGATAGCCAGATGTAATGACCGCCGGTCCGGGTGAGAGGCCGGGGTGTTACAGAATGGTATCAGAGCCGACCCTCGCGGTTACACGGGCGTGTGCGGGTCAGGGGCGTGGACATGTGGCGCACGGCATGGCACATGTGCCGGCACTGGACGCATGGACAATGTGTGCCAAGAGGGAACGTTCCTGCTAGGCCAACGAGGACGTCGGATCCTTTAAGGGGGGTGTATGTGACATCCTGGTTAATAGGATTGATAGACTACTCATATCAACAAGGTGCACCTTCTTTTCTGGAAGCTCATCTCCAAAGAACCTCTAGGTTAAGCGTGCTTGGCTTGGAGCAATTTGGGGATGAGTGACTGACCGAGAAGTTCTTCCCGGGTGTGCACAAGTGAGCACAAAGTGCGCACGAAAGACTAGTGTTGGTTTGTGGGGCCAGTCTGGATCCCAGGTGATAGCCAGGCGTAATGACCGCCAGTCCGGGTGAGAGGCCGGGGTGTTACACGAAGGATTCGTTTCACAGCGGACCAATGAGTATCAGTCGGAGCTTGTAAAAATTGACACACTTTGTTGACGCTGTATGCAATGTCCGGCCGAGTGAGTGTAAGATATTGGAGGGCACCAACAACACTTCTGTACCGGGTGGCATCAGCATCGGAAAGAGGAGTACCACTGTCGTTAGACAATTTGTCATGCACGGCCATAGGTGTAGTCACCGGCTTGGCCATGCGCATGTTTGTCTTGTGCAAAAGATCAGCAGTGTACTTGCGTTGAGAGAGAAGCGTGCCGTCAGCTGTAGCATGTACCTCAATACCAAGGAAATAGCTAAGTGTGCCAAGGTCCTTGACAGCAAAATCATCATGCAGTTGCCCAAGAAGCCAATCTGTTGCACCAGCGGATGAACTGATAACAATAATATCATCAACATATATCAACATGTATATCACCTTGGTGTCCTGACGGTAGATAAAAAGCGAGACGTCCCCCTTGGAGGGAACGAAGCCAATCTCGTGGAGACGAGAGCTAAGGCGAGAAAACCACGCTCGTGGTGCTTGTTTCAGCCCGTAAAGAGACTTGTCAAGCTTGCACAAGTGGCGAGGAAACTGGCAATCTTCATAACCGGGAGGTTGCCACATGTAGACGTCTTCTTGTAAGACACCATGCAAGAATGCATTTTGGACATCAAGTTGGCGTAGACACCATCCACGAGAGACGGCCAAGGACAACAATATCCGAATGGTTGTAGGTTTGACCACCAAACTGAATGTTTCCTCGTAGTCGATGCCATGGCATTGCTTGAATCCTTTGGCCACAAGGCGGGCTTTGTGACACTCAACAGTCCCATCAACTTGACGTTTAAGCTTGAAAACCCATTTACAGTCGATGACATTCACCCCGGGAGTGGGAGGAACGAGATGCCAGGTGGCGTTCCGCTGGAGAGCGGCAAACTCGTCGTCCATTGCAGCCTTCCACTTCAGGTTTTGCATGGCCATCGTGTGGGAAGAAGGCTCGACATCGTCCCTGGTATGTATGGCAGCCAGGTACGTGACAGTTCCATTCGTCCGCTGCTTGGGCTGCCGAATATTATTCTTGAGTTGTGTGAGCATGGGATGCGCGGGCTGCGGAGGAGGTGAAGTAGTAGCGGTAGGGGAGGGCGCTGCTTCAGGTGATGATACTGGAGGCTCGGGAGACAGTGCAGCTGCAGCTGAAGAAGGAGGCGCACCAGGTGACTACGGAGCATCGTCAGCATTTGCATGGGCAACAGGAACATCTCGAGCAACAGGGGAGTCATTAGTCCAATTAGTACTACTGTCATCGTTTGGAAAAAGCACAGGTGGGGATGGATCAGTAGGTCGTAATGTAACAGAGAAGGATTCTGAGAAAGGAAAGATTTGTTCATCAAAACGGACATCACGAGAAATATATACCTTGCCCGTGGAGCGATCTAGACACTTGTATCCCCAGTGTTGATGACTATAACCTAAAAAGACGCAGCGTGTGGACTAGAAAAGAAGTTTACGAGTATTGTAGTGTCGAAGGTGCGGCCAGCAAGCACACCCAAACACTTTAAGCAAGGAATAATTGGGTTTGACACCAAATAATCGCTCAAGAGGACATGTATTATCTATAACATGAGTAGGTAAGTGATTAAAGAGATATGTGGCAGTGAGGAAAGCTTCATCCCAATAGGTGATGGGCATATTTGCTTGAGCGAGAAGTGCAAGACCGGTTTCAACCATGTGTCTATGTTTTCGCTCGGCAGAGCCATTTTGCTGGTGTGTGTGAGGGCAAGAGACCCGATGCTCAATACCGACAGAACGAAAAAACTTGTTAAGTTTCTGGTACTCGCCTCCCCAATCAGATTGGACACACTTAATTTTGTGATCAAGGAGACGTTCAACATGACGCTAGAAGGAAAAGAAAACATGTTCAACATCGAACTTAGCATGAATCAAATAAAGCCTTGTAAACTTGCTAAAATCATCGATGAACGAGACATAATATTTGTAACCTCCAACAGATTGGGAAGCAGGACCCCAAACATCAGAGAATATAAGTTCTAAAGGAAATTTGGACACATGAGCTGAAGAAACATATGGCAACTGATGACTCTTTGCTTGCTGGCATGCATCACAGATCGACGCAGGCGAAGAATGCAAAGTAGGCAAATTATTAAGGTGCACGATGGATTGAACTACTTGGGGAGAGGGATGGCCAAGACGACGATGCCATAACTCCTTGCTTATTGTTGGACTGACAAACACGGCTGGAACGGATGGCGATTGATGACATAGGATAGAGCCCCCCCTCACACCTGCCGCAGTACACTAGTTTCTTCATCCCCTGATCCTTGACAAGAAAGTAATCCGGGTGAAACTCGAAGAAAATATCATTATCACTTGTGAGCTTATGGACAGATATGAGATTTTTGGAGATTTGGGGAACGTGTAAGACATTATTAAGGTGAAGAAGACGATTGGCAGAAGTATTAATGGAACAATGACCCATGTTGGAGATGTGCAAACCTGCGCCATTGCCGACTTGCACCTGGTCGGAGCCGTTGTACCTCTGCTGCACGGTGAGGCGATTGAGGTCACTAGTGATGTGATCCGTGGCGCCAGTATCCGTATACCATGTTGGATCAATCTGATATGATGGAGTCGTCGCGATCATCGCTGTTGATTGATCAAGCGCCTGGAATGAGTGGTCAAACCTTTTGAAGCAGCGACCAGCAACATGTCCTACCTTGCCACAGAGCTGGCAAACAGGACGCGGCTTGCCGTTGTTCTGATTACTGCCCCCGCTACCTTGGTTGCCACCTTGATTGCCTCGGCCGCTGCCTCCGCAGCCACCGAAGCCACCACGATTCTTGATCTTGCCACGCTGTCCTCCGCCTCCTCCCTGAGATGTGCTTGAACCTTGTCCCTGTGGTCGACTGGAGAAGTTGGCTGAGGAACCAGATGCACCAATAAAGGGTGCTGCCGAGCCTGCAGCATCGAAGCTGTGAGAAGAGATGTTGAACTCTTGGCCATGCTCGAAGCTCAACAGGTGAGAGTAGACTTCGTCAAGGGAGACAGGGTCAGTTCTCATTGTGAGCGATGAGATCAGTGGCTCGTATTCTGACCCGAGGCCAGCCAGGATATACGAGATCACTTCATCTTCACGAAGAGGCATGCCAATTGTAGCGAGAGCATCGGCAAGTGACTTCATCTGCTGGAAGGAATCAGCTGCAGCAAGGCCATTCTTCTTTAGTGTGGTAAGTTGCATGCGGATCTGCACCACACGTGCCCTAGAGCGAGACTAGAACATGCGATCCAGAGTTGACCATACTTCCCTCGCAGTCTTTGAGAACATGACATGCGAGAGAATTTCCTCCGTGAGCGAGGAGAGGAGGGCACTGAGCACTTGTTGATCACGACGGAACCAAGTGGTGTACGCCGGATTATCCACCTCGGTTGCACCTGTGCCGGTGCCCTGGATGATTTTCTCTGGCGGCGGCATAATGGTGCCATCTACGTACCCAATCAGATCATGGGAGTGGAGAGCTAGGAGAAACTGCGCTTTCCAGAGAAGGAAGTTATCACGGTTGAGCCTGACGGTAACTATGTTGTTGAGGTTGTTCATGGCGTTGGTGGAAGAGGAAGAAGATGGCAAAAGGGAGAAAACTGGACTATTGGAGGTTCTAGAATCTTGCGACATTTGTCTAGAGCTCTGATACCATGTAAAGAGAAAAGTATTGCTGCAAGCGATGATCAATTGATCACGCATCTCATCATTTATATATACATTGTTTGGTACAAGATATTAACCATAACTCTAACAAGAGAATCTAAAACTGTTTGGTTGTTAGATGGATTACAACACCAGCTAAAGGTTTAAACCCAAGTCTTATCTGCACAGGATTCTATTGTTTAACAATCAACAGCTTAGCGAAGTGCTCGTGAGAGAGGCACTCAAGCATGAAGAAAATCCATTGCTTCCGATCTTTAATCTGACAACTGCCAATATGCTGAGTTTAAGTCTTATCAATCAAGGCCCGCCCTTACACAGCATGCCATGGTGCAGTTAATTAAGGCGTGCCTCCAAGAATCTTCACCGTAGTTACATATTTTGCAGACATTTTCAGAGGCCATATGTCTCTGCAGCAAGATATCACCAGTGGGCAGCGATTCATTGCCGAGTCCCCAAGCGAAAACCCTCACCTTGGATGGCACCTTAACCCTCCCCAAAGCTTCTTCTGTCGTGCCCCCACACGAGCTGCTGCCGGGGTGATCAAGCCAGTCCTCCCTCTGGCATTTAGTCTCCATTAACATTCTGTACGCAGATGAAACGAATTATTGGCCGCTCTTCTCAAAATGCCACGGCCAGCTATCTGGTTGTGTACGCGTGGTCAAAGGTACGCTCAACATTGAGTAAGAAGGTATCGCTTGCATCACTGAATAAGATTCTCTTTACCACCAGTTAAGAGTGATTGCTCCATTCATCCTTAAATCCGCTTTCACACACGGTCCTTCAAGTATTTATTAAAATCACCTACTTTTGACCACGAGCTGAGAGTGATTGATCCATTCATCCTTGAACCTTCTTCCACACACGGTCCTTCAATCAAGTATTTAAAAGCACCTACTTTTGACGTTCACACACGAGTCCTCCCTCAACGCTTCGGTGCAGCCCTTGCCACAAAAGACTGAGGATTTTGCATGTTTAACGGGCTTCCCCAAAGCATTACAGTAGGTTGTTAAAATTTCATCTACTTCTGCAGCCCCCTCTAGATTGGATCTCATATGCAAATAAGAGGTGACTGACTGGCGGTGCACTTGACACCACCTTAATCCCACTGAGGTTAGCATTAGAGCTCTTTTACTGTACTGAGGTTAGCATTAGAGCTCTTTTACGGTACCCTAAAATAAATAAAGACCGTCTATTTACCTGATCTAATGGCTAATCTTATTTGATACTTCAATCTAGATTTTAGGAGTACTACTTTAAATATTGTAGAGAGTACCTTGATTTGAAGGGATCATAGAAATAATTACAGCAAAAACACTTACTAAATCGGTAACCCTAATTCCCTAATTCAAATTCCAATCGTAATCTGCTTGGTCAGATTATATTATTCGTGGATACAGATTGGGGATTGTTAGTTCTAATTCCAATCGTAATCTGGTTGGGTCAGATTAAATTCCAATTTAAACAACATAAAAAAAAACACCCAACATGGGGCTCGAACCCAAGACCACAAGTTTAAGAGCTTAGCGCTTTTGCCAACTAAGATAGAAATGCTTCTTGTTTAGCATACTAGGCAAAACTACTAAGTAGCAAAATAAAGAGTGCATCTAAAAAAAAACCTCGCTTTGAACCCCACGACCGTAACGTTAACAGCCTTGCCATTCTACCAACTAAGCCAGACAGGGTTCCATGACAATGAGATCAGAAGAAGAAAAAGACCAAAATACCCTTACAAATAGATGGTTGGATTTAGTTGGTACTCCAACTTCTATTTGTGGAGTACCCTAGGGTACTGTAAAAACTCTAGCATTATTAACCCTGACAAACCTTCAGCTGCAAACCTTGAGGTGGCTACTTGGTCGTAAGCCTTCATCATGTCTAGCTTCATGGCACAATATGAGTTCTTCTTCACCTTACTCCGCTTCATGAAGTGCAAACACTCATATGCTGAAATAATGTTGTCGGTGATGATCCGCCTAGAGAGGAAAGCTGATTGTTCTTCAGAGATGATCTCGGGTAGCACAGATTGGAACCTGATAGCTAGTGCTTTTGAGATGACCTTAAAACCCAAGGAGCTCAGGCTTGGTACTTTTGGGATTAGGGCGATAAACACGTTGTTTATTTCCTCGAGTGTCTCATCTCCATTAAGAACACCAAGCACAATCCTCATGACATCCTCACCAGCAATATCCTAGTGCCGTTGAAAAAAATGTGTCGGGTACCCATCCGGTCCCAACGCCTTGGTAGGGAACATTTGGAATAAGGCCTGCTTCACCACTGTTTCCTTTTTTTTTGAAAGGAAACACCCAAAAAGGATTCCATATCTAGATTAAGTCAAGGAAAACAAGCATTATAAGAAAGGAACAACTGTCCCTGCAAAATACAGATTGGGCCATGCAACAAAGAGAAAAAACAAAACAAGTTCTTGAAAGTCTTGATCTCCATTGCAAACCTATCCACCTCGCGTTGCTGCTCCCTATTGTCGACGAACAGCCTCTGGATAGAGAGAGGACACCAAGTAGGCTATACAGATCCTGGATGAGCTCCAATCACCATGTGGCTTTTAACGACCGCAGTAGGAGTCACCCCATAAAAAGAACAGAAATACCGATGAAGGAACCTCGACGGGGCAGCGCCCCAAGCTTGCCAGCGCTGCCGCTCCATCAAAGCCCCATCGACGACCCAGGCAAAACTACCAAGCGCACCAATCAACACGCGGGAATAGCAAGCCCCAACCTCCGCCACCCAAATCAGGAAGATCTAGATCCGGCCAACACAAGCTGCTTCCCGCCATCGAATAGATGAAATCCAAATCTTATTAGTGTTGTTGCCACGCCCCCACCGCCTGAGAGGGCCGAAGCGCCAAATGCCAATCGACTCTTAACCAAAAGGGTGCCAGATCTAGAATACCGAACCGACGGAGCTCCACCCTGACAAATCTCACACCGGCACCATAGGAAGCACCACCGCAATGGAAAAGAGATGGGAGGGACCTTATTCAGACGCAATAGCGCCTCCACCACTAGGACGTCGCCCCTCAAACACGAACCTCCATAAAAGGGGACAAAAAAACCTATCTCCATCCATGCTTGTAGAACGAGGCTCCCCCACACCTCCCGACGCCTAAGCAAGCGCGGGAGGTGCGAGGGAATGGCGATCTCATCATGGGGAAGGAGGACCTAGAAAGCGCCTTGGTGTAGATAGGATCTGGGTAACGAGGGGAAGGTGCTTGGGATTGTGTTGGTTTTTCTCACCTCCGTTTCCTGAAAAGAAGCGTTTAGAAAAGAATTCATAATACCAGTTACTTTCCTTGGAACAACATCAATTACCTTATGCATGTTTGGTGAACCCTCAAAAGAATTAGCAAGGAGAGAAGGGATCGTGGGCCTGGGCCATGGACGGAGAGTGCGCGACGCTCGCGTAGCCATGGCCGGATGTACTTTTTCGTCATTGACAAGATGCGGTCTTTTTCTTTGATTCCCTATTCTGATAGTGAGCGATGCCGTCCTGCTATGAACACTACCGCTAGCAGCCCAAAAATATTACGCCCACCCCACCACGACCAGCACCAGCAAGCGACGAAGACTTGGCTGCAAGTCCACGCCCATCCTCCTCGCCGCTGCTGCCCCCGGCGACACTCACGAATCCAGATCCAGAGAAGGCCGGGCTGAGCGGCAAGATGGATATCGCGCTCTCGGGCATGGTGGACGCGCTGCCCGGCAAGCTCGGCGAGCTGCTGCTGCAGGAGTACGAGCTGCTCTCCGGCGTCCGCGGGGACGTCACCTTCTTCCAGGCCGAGCTCGGCACCATGCACGCCGCGGTCGTCCGGTGCGAGGCCCTCGACGACCCCGACGTCCAGACCAGGACCTGGGTCGGCCAGGTCCGCGAGCTCGCCTACGACATCGAGGACTGGGTCGATCTCTTCGCCCACCGCGTCGACGTCGGCAGCCACGACGCCGCCGCCGCCGCCGGCATCTTCTCCCGGTTTGTCCGGTGGATCCGCCGCGGCATTGACAGGGTCACGACGATCCCCGACCGCCACGTCATCGCCACCGAGCTGCAGGAGCTCCGGCAGCGCGTCGTCGAGTTGAGCGACCAGCGGAATCGCTACAGACTCGGTCTGCAGGCTATCCCCTGCGGTCCCCGGTCCGCTCTCGCCGCGGACATCCGGCTGGCCGCGCTCTATGCCGACAGCGCCAGCCTCGTCGCCCTGGACGGGCCGCGGGACAAGGTGGCGGAGATGGTGGCCGGCGCGGGCCAGGACGTGCCCAAGGTGGTGTCCATCGTTGGGATGGCCGGCTCCGGGAAGACGACGCTTGGCATGGAGGTATATCGGTTGATCGGCAGGGAGTTCCGGTGCCGCGCGTCGGTGTCGGTGGGCCGGAGTCCGGACATGGCGAAGGTGCTCAGGGACATGCTATCCCAATTGGACAGCGAGTGCAGAGGAAGAGGTGATGCTGGCGATGTGTATCAGTTGATTCCGAGGCTGAGGCAGTATTTGCAAGATAAGAGGTAGATTAACCTTCCTTAATTTTTTAATTATTACTGCAATCTGTTTTTGCAGATAGTTTACTGATCTTAAAAGCTGGTAAATTTAGTTGGTGTTTCTAGGTCAGTTCTTGTGTAGGTTGGATTTTCTAATTCGATTACTGCAATCCGTTTGTGCAGATAGTTTGCTAATCTTAAAAGCTGGTGATTAAGATAGTGTTTCTTCTTCCATTCATATAGGTAGGGTGTATATGTAGCACGGATACGCATACATGTATGGGTGTTGGACAGATATGGAGAGAGAGATACGCCAATTTTCAAAAATACCAATATGTGGATACGTTTAACAATCTTATCATGGTTTGAATAGAAAATTATCTTGATGGTTATGTCCTTTCTCTAGAGTCTAGACATGAAAGTATGAAATTAAGTTCACAAGTGAAGGCAATAAACATGAAAGTCTGAAGACTATTAACATCAAAGTATGTCCTTTCAGTAGACATGAAAGAATGAAATTAAGTTCAAGTGTTCAATAGGAGGGGTAGTGGACATATGTAGGGTTAAGTCCAATCCTCATGTTAGGCTAGGCTGTATCTGATATGAGTATGTGATGTATCGACGAAGTATCCACGACTAATAATATCTGTTTTAGTTATTTATTCGCTCGATACTCGGTGGATACATATCCGGAAGTATCCGTCACATATACCGTATTGGATATGTACCGGATACGGATACACCCTCTTTTCCAAGTATCGGTGTTTCTACTACTAATTCAATTGATTCACTTCAATTGTTTGCACTCTTGTGAAAACAGCTTGAACCAGAACTTCACTTTTGTAAATGCAAAACTTTTAGTTTGACTTTTGCTGTACGGCATTTCAAATCACCCTCTTGGTTCACATACAAGATATGGACAAGCAACTTGTATACTCCTTGATCCGCATCTCTCTTCTGTTGTTTAAAAGGTATCTGGTTATGATTGATGATTTGTGGAGTACTGGTACATGGGAAACAATCAAATGCTGTTTTCCGGAGAACAATCTCAGTAGTCGGATAATTACTACAACAAGAAATGAGGCTGTTGCAAAGACCGGTGATCATGTTTACAGGACTTGTCTTCTTGATGAAGCCGATGCTGAAACTTTGTTTTCGCGGAAGACTTTTGTCAGTGTGGGTGGCTGCCCTCCCCATATGAAGGATGTGTCAGCTCTGATCATGAGAAAGTGTGGTGGCTTGCCACTCGCTATAGTGAGCGTGGGTGGCATGTTAGCCAGCAAGCCAGCCACAAAAGATGAATTTGAGCGTTCAGGACTGCACTGGCATGCTAATCAACAGTTGGACGGGATGAAACAAATAATCAAACTTAGCTACAATGATCTTCCCGCACATCTCAAGGCATGTCTATTGTACCTGAGCATATTTCCAGAGAACCATAAGATTGAAATAGAACGCCTTGTGAGGCGATGGGTTGCAGAAGGGTTCATCAGTGAACAGCGTGGTAGTCCAAGCAAAGAGGAAACAGCAAGAAACTACATCAATGACCTCATTGGCAGACACATGATCCAACCATCACAGCTGAATCATGATGGCACCTGTAGGAGCTGCGTTGTTCATCCAGTAATACACGATTTCATTGTTTGCAAGTCCATGGAAGATAACTTTGTCGCTTTGGTACATGGTAAGCAGCAAGATGTCTCAGCCAGTAACAGCACTGTCCGGCGGCTATCTTTGCTGAACAGTTGTAAACAACTAAAACAAGAAAAGACTGCGGCACGAAATGATGGGGCAAAATTGTCTCATGCTCGCTCGGTCACCATCTTTGGTCACGCCAGTGGTACACCTAATTTGACTGAACTGAGTGTCTTGCGAGTGCTGGACCTTGAAGGCTGTGAAGGTCCTGTATGTCTTGA
This sequence comes from Stipa capillata, assembly GCA_019208055.1. Lineage (NCBI taxonomy): Eukaryota > Viridiplantae > Streptophyta > Magnoliopsida > Poales > Poaceae > Stipa > Stipa capillata. Next base: position 51,846 of record JAGXJF010001060.1, on the reverse strand, counting down.
CGGCCTCTGCAAATTGCTGCTTCTGAGGTACTTGAGCCTCAGTGGAACAGATGTCAGTGAGCTCCCAGTACAGATTGGGGAGCTAAAATGCCTGGAGACATTGGATGTGAGATTCACGAAGGTGAAAGAGCTACCTCGCAGCATTCTCAGGCTTGAAAACCTAATGCATTTGCTCGCCGGGAACGCCAAATTGCCCAGTGGGATAGGGAAGATGAAGTCGCTGCTGACATTGTCGTGTGCCGATGTCAGGAAGAGCTGTGCGACTGTCATGCTGGAGTTCAGTGAAATTGTCAACTTGAGGGAACTGGAATTATTTTGTGATGTTACTCAAATGTCTAGGGATAAGAAACAAGTCACATTTCCCAGTGATGGATTTCAGAGTCTTAAGAAGCTGTGCATCCGGTGCAGCTTGCCATCAGTGACCTTCGTGAAAGGCGCCTTCCCAAAGGTCGAGGTACTTGAGCTAAAGTTCGAGAAAGGCCTTTCAGAGGAGTCAAGTGGTGTGTCCGGCATAGAGCATCTGTCAAACCTGAAGCATGTGGTCATTGAGTTTTCGCAGCATGATGCAGACGCCGCAGCGACAGTGGATGCAGTGAGGAAGGTTGCTGAGACTGCCCACCCCAATTGTCAAGTGATTGATGGGAAGAGTAACTAATAGGGTTTTGGAGCATTGCCCACATTTGTTTCCGAGCAAGCATGAGGGATATGCCAAACCTTTTATCGCAGAAAGTTGAAGGCTATTTGTTCATTTTAAAAACACTTCCTTAAACAGTGATGCTTCCATGATGTTTTTAAAGTGTTGAAATGAATCTTGAATAAGTGATGTACCCTTACGTACTATCATTTCACAAATTAAATGTATGCCGTTTTCTGCTTTTGTTTCTTTTTTTCTCGAACAGTTTTCTGCTGTTGTTCCTTGCTTATAGGCCCATGACCTTTAACAATGCATCATGTTTTACAGTAACTGCTAAGGTGTTTGGATGAGGGGGGTTTCCTATATGAACATTGTGTTCTGTATGAGGTCTGTGAATGTCTGCACTGTGAGGTTGGCTCGGCGCCATTGTTGGGCTTAAGACTCAAACGGGCTGGCTCTGAACCTTGAGTGGTGATAAGAGTATTTCCTAGGACGATGGCGGCATAGAACACTAGGTGGTACAAAATGGTGGTTTTCTTCGGAGCACTTCACCTCTGCACTTCACGCCACATCATTTTTACTAATTTGATTATTCAGATCCTTATGGTATCTGACAGACAATTTGCAATAGCACAAAAATACTTCCAGAATCCAGGGACATACAGTTGCCAAGTTGACATTATGCACTGAAACGGAAAGTAAATTCAGTATCAACTTGACAACCTATACATCAGAATTACGCTCATGGAATTAGATGTGCGCTATCTTCCGTAGGAAATAATCAACTTGGGAAACATTCTTGATGGCTCGCGGCCACTAGCACTACACGTGACCTTCTTCACCGCCTCGTTGGAATATGACAGGTGTGCTTCGTTCCACACAGCTTTGCCGCATTCCTTTTTCACCGGCTTTGCCGCGATGCTTTGTCTGGCTAGCAGCAGGTGTGGAGCGGCTGCCACCAGGTATGCGCAGTGCCGCGACAATCTATTGGCGACGCGACGACCATGTTGGTGGTGGGCATCGAAGCCCGATCGACTACGACCAAGTGTTGGAGTTTGCTCCAAATTCCTATTATCTCTTTGCAGAAGACGTTCTGCGTTGTCGGTGTCAGCCAGCGGTGTCACCCAGCGGTGCCACTCAGCTGTGTCAGCCGGTTGTGTCACAGGTGTTATGTCCACCGGTGACACAGGCAGCTGATACAGATAGGGTTAGCTCACCTGAGTCAGGTGCTAACAATGTTAAGTGTTCTGTCTGTGTCAGTCAGCTGTGTCACAGGCAGTAACACAGATACCCTTTTAAGCCACCTGCTATATATACCCTTCCTATGTAGACATTATGGGATAAGCCAAGCATTGTAAATCCCTAACGGGTTAGGACTTCATTCATCATAGTGAAGTTGACGTCTTCGTGCGTCCATGGTTTTTACCCTTCTAGGGTTTCCACGTAAAACTCTCTGTGTGCTTTGGATCGTGTGTGTGCGCTCTGTTTCCTGCGCGCTTGTTTCTTGTTTCTTGCTACGAGTTTGTTTCCGCTACTCTGATTTCTCTCTTCATCTGGTCTGTCCATCTCTAACAAGTGGTATCAGAGTTTTGGTTGCTCGTTCTTCAGATGGCATCCATGAAGTTTGATCTTCCACTTCTTGATCGAGATACTCGATTCTCCTTGTGGCAAGTCAAGATGCGTGCTCTATTGGCTCAGGCCGATTATGAGGATGCTTTGGATTTTTTTGGCGGGAAGGCTGTTGCTGCTTGGTCCGATGATGAGAAGAAGAAGGACCGCAAGGCCGTTTCCCAAATTCAACTCCATCTGCACAACAACATTCTGCAGGAGGTTCTCCAGGAGACACATTGTCACATCCCAATTTTCTAAAACCCGAAAATTAGGGCTTGCAAAAACTTTTGTTAATAACGCTGAAGGAAATATACCTGATTAAAAACTTTAACTCAAATCCTGCTAAACCTTAAGGCAAAGCAAACAAAAACCTTCCGCCCTTGATCCTCTCCCTTTTTCCTAGTTGGTATAACCTGGACCACAACTACAGCTAAATACCACGCGATTCCCTTATGAAATTTAAATGTATATATGTCCTAAACTTTTTCCAAACGACATGATCTTCTGCCATCTGCTTCGCCAGGTCATATCGTGAGTGTGTGCATATATATACTGCTTTTATATATGCACATGCACCCTAAAACTCTAACGCGAGAATACCTTAATGTCATACATACACTGTATACGTTGATATGTATCGACGGCACCCTGCCAACGGCTGGCCCCAAAACAAGATGAAAGGATTCCCGCAAGTTTCTATAACCTCTCCCCACCTTGCCACGCTCCGAAACCCTAGCTTCGAGCTCCCGATCCCTTCCTTCCTATTTAAAGCCCCTCCCTTCCAAAGCCCTAATCGCGAGACCTATCACTCCCCGGCGTTTCTAAAAATTTCGAGTAAATTCGTGAGACATCCTAAAATTATATTCGACCCAAACATACAAAAGGAATGACCAGTTCAAAAATACCTGATAAACTCTAGGGCAAACATGAGCATTGTACTACAACCCCTAGAAATAATCTCCAAAAATTCTAATAAAATCGCACAATGATCCTCACACATTTAGGAGTACAGCTACGCAAAAACATGATCATGTCTAGTTCAGAAATCTCGAGAAAACCCTATCGAATATCTTGGCCCTAAGGTGTATTCCGCATAAAATCATAATGAGACCCTAGGCAAAAATCTACCAGATATTCGTGGAGCTCCTCCTCGGTTTTTCCATCCTACCTAAGCTCATAACTCCTACCAGCGGCAGCTGCACTGCTCCCCCTTGCCACGCCATTCATTCCCCTAAAATCGGTGCCCTATTTATACTGTCTCTGCAGCAGCCTAGTCACTTCCTTGCATCTGTAACTTCTTTTACTGCTAGACGCAACCAACTCCAATCACTGATTCTCTTGCTAATTCCTGCACCGAGCGATGCATAGTTTCCCTTGCTGAACATTGCCGAAGCTGTTCCTCATGAACACGTAGAGCTGCTGGAGTCAATGCCTAACTCCCCTATCACTCCTGCTACCAGCACTGCACATCAAAACTAAGCTTGTGCCTCTGTTCTGCTACCACCAAGCTGTCGGCTCTCTCTTAAATTTCTTCCCTGTTGGAAGGACCAACCCAGCACCTGAGCTCCCTTCTATTCATTCTCTGCCCTTTTCCATCACCTTCACATGCCCCACCATTGCTCTCTCTGCTGCCAAATTGCAGTACACGCAGTGCCACACCAGCCACCTCATCTCCCCAGTACCGTTCGGTGCCCAATTTTTACTGTATGTACAGCACACCCCAACCACCCCGTACTCCTTTTTCAATTCTTCTTCCCTAGTTCTCAAACCGAGCTCCACTTCTGCCCAGGCTGTTCAGACCCTTCTTCCCTCTTAGTTTCTTCCCCAAAGCTCCATCCTCTCTCCGAGCCCTCCCGTTTCTTCCCTTATTTAACCAAACCGAGCTGCCCCATTCATTCAACACAACACGAGCTACCCATCCACTATTCTTCTTCCCCAATGCCCCAACTCCTCACCTGAGCAGCCTCACATCTCCCCCCCTCGCTTTGCAACTCCCGAGCACCACCCCAGCGCCCAAGCTCACAAGCCCCGAGTTTTCTTCAACGCGAACTCGCATCTCCTTCTTCTTCTCTGTTCTTGAGCTCCCAAGTTGCTTCTTCGCCTCCCCAACCTCCCCTTCTACCTAGCTCCAACTCTCCCCTCAAACCGAGCTCAGACTCCCTCCTCTCCTGTCTCCTCTGCGTGCTCCAACACCCGAGCTATCTCGCCCACCCGTTGACATCCTCCCTCTCCAAGACCTACCTCCTACTCCATCCTCAACCCGAGCTCCATTTCCGTCCAAAGCTACCTGAGCATCGGTCGATTCCGAACCCGTCAGCCATTCTCCTTGGCCCCGGCGGTGAACCGCAATCCGCAGCTACCACCGCCCACTTTTGCCGCCGTCGACCACCGGTGGACGTCGCCAGATGTTCCACCCTCGCCACCACTGATAGCCAGAGTCCGCCGGCACAGGCTCCTCCCCATCTTCCGAAGGCTCTGCCCCGCTCACATCGTTGCCGCTGCCATGGTTGCCGCCGGTGGCCACCCAATCACCAGGAGATTTCCCAAGGCACCCTCTGCTTGGCTCCAATGCCCTCCGCCATTGCGTAGCTACCGCCGGTGAGCCCCCTACTCGAGCCACCACCCCGGCGAGTTTCCCAAGTTAGCCGCCGCCGGTAGCCACAGGGCCAAGCCTCCCTGAGCTCGTCCCCATCCTCGCGCAGACGCCGCCATGCCCGCCCTCTTGCCGAGGAAGCTTCCCCGGATTGCTCCACCAAACCGCCACCGTCCGCCAATTCTTTTCCGCATCTTCCTCAAACCAGCGCCATTTTCCCCAATTCCCCATTCTCCTCCTCCCAGTCCATCAGGTGGCCGAACTCATCGACCACGCCCAAGTACTTTCCCTTCTTTCCCCACCGCACTGCCATCAACAACAGCGAGATCCACAACTTGCCGCCGTCATCCAGGTCGCCTCCAACGACCGTCCCATCTGTCGGCCGCCCCAGGCACTAGCTCGACCCCGTCGTGGTGCTCACCGCCGGTCGTTAAGCCATCTCCCACCACCGGTGAGCCGGCCGCAGCTCCGCAATCTTTCCTCTTCCCCATGTGTAGCTTAGCCCCGATAACCGCCGCTTACTGGTGCGCAAAACAGTGTGGCTACATCAAAGTCACGCAATCGGCCAAGGCCAGCGACCCAACATGGGAAGGCGTAGATTACCGAGTGCGTGTCCGCTGTTGGGGAGCGTCTCCCTCCTCTACCTCTTTAGGTTTTACGCCTTCTTTCCGTGAAGACGAATTCCTCTGTAAGAAATTCATGTCTGCATCTTTCCAGCGTGAAAGCGTATGTCCATTCCTAGCAAAGACGCATTCCTCCCTGATGCCTGGTTTTGTTCCTAAATACATCCGTTCCTCCCAAGTTCGGCCAGTTCAGTGAGTTTTAAACTGGTTCTTCATGATTCAATTCCAGCCCTGAGGTCATAAAAGTAAATAAATAATAGGGACCCTTCCAGTCAAATGTAACATCCCCATTTTAGCTCCTTTTGATTGTGCATCATGACATGGCATGGCATGGCTCAAATGATTATAAACTTGATTTTGAGTTGCATAAAAGAAAAGGTTTAGGATTGGCTTAAGCTGCAAATAGTTGTGAAAGAGGAAATGAATTCAATATGAGACAAGGAACTAGTGTAGAATTTGAGCAAGGATTTAAAGTTTAAAACCATTTGAATTGAAACAAAATCAAATCTTGAGAACAAACTTTAAAGGAGAAAGGAAATTCCTGAATGGCTGAGAGCTTTGCTTTGAACTATTTGAATTGGAGCCAAAAATTGAAATCAAAAGGAAATTAGAAAAGAAAGATAGAAAATTAAAAAAAATAAAACCTAACCTATCTAGCCCCCCCCCGGCCAGGCTTCCTCCCGGCCCACTCTCCTTCCCGCCTGGGCCCCTTCCTTCCGGCCCATTCTTCTCCCCCCCCCCGCGCGGCCTGCTCCCTCCCGGCCCGCTCGGCCTGCCCCGCGCCCCTTCTTCCTCCCCTCTCTCTCTTCCCCTGCCACCCCCGGTTTTCTCTCACCGGTCGCCACCTCCGCTCCCCCATGACCGCCGCGTGGCGCGCGCCTCCTGCCACCGCGCCACCTCGCCGCTCGCTCCCCTTAAAACTCCTCTCTCGGCCGGCCCGCCCCTCTTCTTCCCTATTTTCTCCGCCGCCTTGCCATTCTCTCCGCCCCGAGCTCACCGCCACCTCGCCCGGCTGCTCCCCCTCCCCTCGGCGCTCCGCCTCGCCCCGGCCACCTCTCCCCGTCCGCCCGACCGAGCAGCCGCTCCGGCCTCGTCGTCCCTCCGCGCCGTCGCCGAGCAACCGAGCCGAGGCCCGGCTCCCCATTCTCGCCGCCTCGGAGCTCGTCGGCCCGTCGCTTTCCTTCGCCGGCCCCGCCCCCTTTCACCTCCGCCCTCCTCGCCGACTCCTCGGAAGCGCCGCCTCCCTCACCGAGCCCCACCGCCGCGCCCCCGGAGCGCCGCCCCCGAGCTACCTCGCCTCGGTCCGCCCCGGCAACCACCGCGCCTCCCCGAGCCCTCCCCGCTTCGCCTCCGCCCCGCCGTCGACCCAAGCCCGCCGCCGGTAAGCCCCCACCGCCGGCCGGACCACCGGAGCAATCGGTCCGGCCGAGCCCGTGCCTCCCGAGCCAACCGGCCAACCAGGTGGATAAGGCCTTAATGCCGATTAATTCGGTCATTAGGACCGGTTAAGTGCCCCATTAATGCTAAGTGTATTTATTGTGGTAGATTAAATGCTAATGATTGCTATTAAGTACTGTTCCGACATACTAATTGCTCTCATTAATAGCTAATCAGTGCAATTAGTTGATTCAATTAAACTTGTTCCTATGACAGCCGGGTCCCACAGTCAGAATTTAAAAAAAATCAGAAAAGAAAAAGAAATATATGACAGAGGGGTCCCCCTTGTCATAGGCTTGGTCAATGTTGACCACAATTGACCAAGGGGGCCCACTGTCAGCCTCTAGGGTCAATTTCAGCTGAGTAATAAAAGTAATCCTGATTTTAATATTAATTTCTTTACTGAGAAAAATACAACAAAGGGGTTAAACTTTATAAAATTCACAGAAAATTCATACTTTGTCAGAAAAATGCAAATAATATATCAAAATGTTCAGAAAAATGAGAGCTACTCAATTATATCATTTTCATCCATGTTTGCATGCTAGGAAAAGTGAAATTGACTAAAAACTCCATTTAGGGTTTCCCCGACCCTCCGGAAATCTTCGGATCGCGATATCTTGCGCGTCCGAACTCCGATTAACCTGATTCCAGTTGTGTTAGTCTCCATTTTGAATCCTCTAGCTGATGGCATACATTGCATCTCATGCTGAAGTTCATCATCGTGGTGTTCACACTACGCTTGTTTCCTGTGTTTTCGTTCTTCCGATAGGACCGGAGGATTACGACGAGTATAACTTTGAGCAGGAACAGGATCTAGTCTCTGAACCGCAAGGCAAGCAGCCCCCTTTGAACATCTTGCGGATATCCCAGTACTTTCAAATTACTATTTGTTTTCAAAGCCGTATTGCATGCGTTCAACTGATATTTTATGCTAAGTTAGCCCTATTCCTTGCATGAAAACTTACTTTGTCGCTCAATCAACACCCCGACCTTCCCAACCTAATTAGAGTAGATTACTTGTTGTTTATGAGTATTTATATATCTATTGATGCTTAGACCTGCTTAGTCGGGTGAAAGTCGTAATTCCTGGGATGGCAGACAAAACACAATACTCTGGATGGGTTAGAGGTCAGGTGGGTGTTCACCGGGAACTGTTTAATAATCCTGACTAATATCAATCGGGCTTAGACGAGAGGCCATGCTCGGAGCATGGTGGGTTGTCTCATTCATCCCACAAGGACCGGTTCCCGGCGTATATTGACCCAAGATTTTGCGTACTACTACACGGGTGTATAATGGGTCACCCCCGACCGAATAATTTGTCTAGACTTAGGTGATGAGCCGCATAGTTTGCCATTTTCGTGGATTGGGTGCGTGGAAAACAAGGAGGTGGTGTGATGCAACAATATAGGAGTGAGGGTTACACACGGTCCGGGACCGGGGATATATCACCTGACACAACTAGTGGGACCGCGCCGAAGTATCAGCCGAACTGTCGTTCGCGGATTAGCCCATTAGGGCGGCTCATACCTAGGTCGAAAACATTGTAAAGGTCGTGTTCGATCACCCTCCGCCAGCACACCTCGTGAAAGTGTGTAAATTGCATTGGCATTAGGAGTCGATCGATACGTGTAGGTAAAGATGTACACCCCTGTAGGGTTTAAAACTATTCGAATAGCCGTGTCCACGGTTATGGACAGCTTGGTGATTACCTGCGTCGAATTAGATAACTATAACCCTAATCTAAAACTTGCCAACTCTAAGGATGTGGATTAGCGATCGCTCCCTCCCTGGTGGTCGAGGAAGGATCGAGGGTTTTGCGTGTTCGACGGTCTGCTTTAGGTTTTACTATGCAGTTTTAGCTCCTCTCTTTTGCAAATATTCTAGTAGACGGATTTCAATCTATTTACAGGTATTCTCGAAAGAACAAATTAGCTTTCTGCAAAATAGTCCACAGATAGCCCCTTCTTGATACCTGATGCATCTATTATTAATTTCCCCTGTAAGTCTTGCGGAGTATATTTTGTACTCACCTTGCATTCGTTGATATTATTTTCGTGTTGAGGAAACTACTCCCGCAGCGGAGGGTTTCTACGTTGAGATAGACGCCGACATCGACTAGTCGCTGGTGATCCCGGGCAGTGGTCCTGCCCTGGGTTCGGCAGCTTGGTTGGTTCTGCCGCCACTTTTGGCCCTACCTTTAGGCTTCTCAACCAAACTTAAATTTCCGCTGTGTAAATAACTTTTGTTATGTATATGTTGTTAAGTCTCCGAACAACTAGTATTATTGCAGTTTCGGTTGTAGAGTCTCTGTTATGATACTGGTTTGTTCTCCCCCTGTATCGTGTACAATGTGTGTATGTTTAAAGTGCATGATGCAGGTAGGATTTCAGAGTCTTTAACATAGAGTTATTAAGTTTAATCACTCCTGTGAAGTGACTCTCCACTGAGAGGTTGGGAACTATATCACCCTACTCCAGCCGTGCATTAATTTGCCGGGACGAGGTCGGGGTTGATGTTCCGGCTCAGTGGGAAAGAGTGAGGAGACCATATCACCCTACTGCTCTGTGCATTAAATAGCCGGAGTAAGCTTTGGGGTTGACGTCTCGGGCTATTCGAAGCCATATCACTCCACTCCTCTCGGATTTGACACCCGTGAGTTGAGGTCAGGGTTGACGTTTCGACTTAGCGAGTGATTCCTCTTAAGACTCTCTGTTACGGAATCTGGGGTCCGACATCAAACCCATTTCCAAAATTTAAATCTATTTTGCATAGAGCAGAGAAGGACGTAGAAATTGTGTTAAAGTTGAAATTCTTCAAACTATGGATTAGGGCTGAATAAGTATTCAAAACACCCCAACCTAGTCTGTAAGCTTTGAGGAGTATTTATATATATATCACCCCTAATTCCTACACAGTATATGCGAGTTCCAGGCTAGAAGGGGTTAGATGAATAGGAGACATGTCATGACAAAATTCCAAGGGGAATAAATGGATCTTAGCTGTTAATAACCAAGTCTAGAATATGAGAACATGAAAATTTAAGTATGGCCAAATTTTACGAGACCTCTATAACCCAAAGGGATTAAACAACCAGTTTGGTTTTTGGATAAAAGCTTAGTAGACTTGAACCCATTTATAAATGGGAAGCATCATTCCCTGCGTTAAAAGTTTAGCCAAGACCTTGAAGGAGGACCGAAACCTTAGAAGCGTATGTCCAACACATCTTTCAGGTCCAATCTCCTCTGGAATTTGATCATAGGAGTAGCCAGATTATTCAAAACACTAAAGGTTGATACGGGTGCATCCTTCTCGGAAACCCCTATTTCATGTGATGAGAGTTCTATGGACAGTTAAGTATAGAGAGCGTAACTTTTAAGCTCATGAATGCATGTGTGGTCCTTATTTGGTTCTTCCTCGCACTGTTACTTATTCGATGTTTTCCCGACGTGTAGTTACGACGCAAGGACGGCGCGCGCGAGGGGACTCTGGACAGTTATCGTATCAAGCTCAAGCTTGAGACCAGACAATAATGCCAGGCAAGCATTCCCACTTTGATCATCTTGAATCCCATATGTGTGAAATCATATTCATTTTATTTGCAAACTCTGCATGCTATATGGTTATTAACGATATTTTATGTAGAAGTAGCTATACCCATTAGCTGCACGATGCTTAGGTTTGAATATCCGACCCTCGTACCCCTAGGAATATTTAGTCGGTTGTGCTACAACCGCCAGAAATATTAAGGCTATAGGCATTAGCCACGCTTAGCCCTGCTGTAGATAAAAACTAAGTTTGCTCCAAATTTTACAAAACTCTAGTGGAATACGGGAAACAAAACCCTCGGGTAGCACGTGCTATCAGAGGTGGTTTTTGAAAGGAAAGTTGGTTAAAATCCCAAATAAATCAGGAGATGATTTTGATTCGGGCGAGAGTGCTAAGGATAGCTCGGGGATGTAGAGCATCGGATGGATCCATATTCGTCCGGGATGACATGGGGTCGAAAAATGGAGTCTTGCTCGAATCAGTTAAGGACCGAGCCTAAGTGCCGCTAAACCAGTTCCCTCACCGTATGTCCACATGTCCTATATGGGAAAGGACTTGGCTTAGTACCCCGGCAAGTATTAGGGTATGGACCCGTGGGAAGTAGGAAGCATGTGCTAGGTGTTTAAAGTCCTAGAGATCCACCACCGCCGGGCGTTTGGGTGTTGATGCGACACAGAGGTGTGGAGTCCCATTTTTGGTCCGGGACGCAAAAGTTGGGTCAACCACCTAGCGGGTCCAGCTCTAGTATGGAAGCGGGCGAAGGCCTCGTTGTAACCACCCTACCAGTGCACCTCGTGAAGTGCACCCGAACACGTGCGGCAACAAGGGTGAATTTACATCTTGTGGGTAAAGCCGTGCAACCTCTGCAGAGTGTTAAAAACTATTCGAATAGCCGCGTCCTCGGTCATGGACATGAACTGGCGAGGCCACACACTGGTTAGACTAAGTTTTGTTTGCAAAAGTTGGGGAAAGGGATTAAGGACGTGGGCATGATGTGTCCACAGAGTGCAATTTACGCTACACGACTGGTAGTAAGGAATTGCAGGAGAAGGATGCTAGCCGTACTATCCGGGATAGTACGGGCTAGGCATTGAGTTAAGCGGAGGCTAGCCGAGCTCTGCGTTGAGGAGGCCAGCTGTACCATCTGGGATAGTACGAGCTGAGCCATGAAATGAGGAGGCTAGTCATACTGCCCGGGGTAGTATGGACCGAGTCCTCGCAAGTGATAAAAAGGAGGTAGCCGGGTCTACCTCAAGAGAAGTTTTTGTTGTTTTGAATTGCTCGGATTTACAAAACTGCTTTGGAATCTACTATTCTCGTATTTAAATTGAAAATTTACATTTCCGCACAACAAGCAACTTAGGATAGAGCTATCCCTTGAATTACCCCTTGCATGAAATATTGCTGTATAATTCTCCTGTGGGAATAGCTTGCGAGTACATTCAATGTACTCACCTGGCTTGTTGATTTGGCCAGACGAAGGAGACATCAAATTCGAGGATACGAATACGATCGCGAAAATTAGGGCGTAACCCCCAGTCAGTTGCCTGTCGAGATTTGGCATATCGCTGGGCCACATCATCGCTTGTTTTTCCGCTGCAAGTTTATAGCCGTTGGGCTACAGATATCAGACAATCGACCTTGACGGTCTCTTTCCATATTGTATATTGATATACGTATGTATGACCAGGATATACAGGTTAACTTGTGTGTACCGGCTACTGATCTAGGGACCGGTACAGTAATCACAAGGGAGTATCCGGCCTTAAAACCAGGTACGTCACACACATGCTGCTTCACTATGGCTGAAGCTTGAAGCAATCTACATGACCAAGGATCTGACCAGCAAGATGCACCTCAAGCAAAAGTTGTTCTTGCACAAGATGCAAGAAGGAGGTAACTTGCTTGATCATATCTCTAATTTCAAGGAGATTGTTGCTGATCTAGTATCATTAGATGTTAGTTATGATGAAGAAGATTTGTGTTTAATTCTCTTGCTTGATCATATCTCTAATTTCAAGGAGATTGTTGCTGATCTAGCATCATTAGATGTTAGCTATGATGATGAAGATTTGGGTTTGATTCTCTTGTGTGCGCTGCCTAGTTCATATTCTGGTTTTAGAGATACCATGCTGTATAGTAGAGATACTCTCACTCTTCATGAGGTTTATGAGGCTCTGCATTCTAAGGAGAAGATGAGACAGATGGTGTCAGATGATTCAAGTGGCTCACATGCTGAGGGCTTGTCTGTCAGAGGCAGATCTGAGAAGAAAAACCCCAATCATGGTCATGAAAGAAGCTCTGCCTGTGCCACAGGTCAGAGAGGCAGATCAAAGTCCAGAGGAAAGGGTAAGTTTTACAGATACTGCAAACGTGATGGACATGACATTTCTGAGTGTTACAAGTTGAAGAACAAGGAGAACAGGAAAGGCACAAAACCGAAAGATAAGGCTGATGCTGCTGCCAACTGTTCTGCTAACTCAGATGTCGAGTCTTTGGTGGTCATTGCTGGAACCTCTGCCAGCAGCTGTGACACAGCTCATCACCTCAGCTGTGCCAGCTCCAGCTGTGACACAGGTGACCATCCCACCTGTGACACAGATCTTCGTCTCACCTGTGACACAACTGCTAACACAGGTGTTGGTTTTTTGAATGCCGTTGCCAGTTCAACTGGCCAGAGAGCTACCACAAATAAGTGGATTCTTGACACTGCTTGCACATATCACATGTTCTCTCACAGAGATTGGTTCAGTTTCTTTGCGCCGTTAAGCAATGGTGGATCAGTTCTTGGCTATGATGATTCATCATGCAAGATAGAGAGCATTGGCTCAGTTCAGATCAAGATGTTTGATGGCATGATCAGAACACTGACAAATGTCAGATACATTCCACAGATGAAGAGAAATCTCATTTCATTGAGCTACTTTGATGGTAAGGGGTACCATTATTCAGGTGGAGATAGTTGCTTGAAGATCACCAAAGGGTCTCTTGTGGTGATGAAGGCGGACCTGAGGAAGTCCAGTGGACTATACTATCTCCGCGGCAGTACAATCTCAGGCAATACCGCCCCTATAATTCCTCAAGATGCTTCTGGTTCTGATGCATCAAATCTTTGGCATATGCGTCTTGGGCATATGAGCAAGTTTGGTCTGGAAGAGCTGAGCGAGCGTGGATTACTTAAAGGATATAGTAGAAACCTGAAGTTCTGTGAGCATTACATTTTTGGCAAGCACAAAAGAGTAAAGTTCATCACTTCAACTCACACAACTGAAGGAATACTTGATTATGTGCATTCTGATTTGTGGGGGCCATCCAGAAAGCTATCCTTTGGTGGATCTTGTTACATGATGACCATTATTGATGATTACTCAAGAAAGGTCTGGCCCTAGTTCCTCAAACACAAGTCAGAAACATTCTCTGCCTTCAAAGAGTGGAAGACAATGGTTGAAAACCAAACTGAGAAGAAAGTCAAGAAGCTTCGAACTGATAATGGTATGGAGTTCTGCTCCAAACAGTTCAAGTCATACTGCAAGTCTCATGGCATTGTGAGACACTACACTGTCCCTGGCACTCCTCAACAGAATGGTGTAGTTGAGCGTATGAATAGGACCATTATCTCCAAGGCCCGTTACATGTTGTCCAATGCAGGTCTGAACATACATTTTTGGGCTGAAGCTGTCTCCACTGCTTGTCATCTTATCAATAGGTCACCTTCCACAACCATTGATGAGAAGATTCCCATTGAGGTTTGGTCTGGTTCTCCTGCAGACTATTCAAATCTGAGAGTGTTTGGGTGCTCTGTTTATGCTCATGTTGACAATGAGAAGCTTAAACCCAGGGCAGTAATATGCATATTTGTTGGCTATAAGTCTGGTGTAAAAGGCTTTAAGCTTTGGAATCCTGAGACCAAGAAGATGATAGTCAGCCGAAGTGTTGTCTTCAATGAGGCTGCTATGTTGCAAAGCAATGATGTTCCAGTTGATTAGCCCAGAGGTTCTGAAGACAGTGGACAGAAGTATAACTCTGAGGTGGAGCATTCTGTTAAGTTCAATGATTCTCATGCACCTGTCCCACAGGTGAGTGCACCTGTGCCACAGGTGACAGCTGTGCCACAGCCAGATCAGTCAGCTATGCCACAGGTAGCTTATGACCTGCCAGCTGTGACACAGGCAGGTGACGCAGGTGATCATATGCCTGCTGCTGTGAACACTCCACAACATTCCATTACAGTTGATAGGCCTAGAAGGGATCCAAAACCTGTCAGGAGATTAATTGAAGAAGCAAATATGGTTGCTTATGCTTTCAGCGTCGCAGAGAAAATTGAAATATCTGCCGAACCTTCTTCATACTCAGAAGCTATTATCTCTGCTGATGCAAGCAAATGAATGACTGCAATGCATGATAAGATTGAGTCCCTTGACAAGAATGGCACATAGGACTTAGTTAAACTGCCCAGTGACAAGAGACCAATAAGCTGTAAATGGGTCTTCAAGTGCAAGGAGACTCCAAATGATGGGATAAGATACAAGGCAAGGCTAGTTGCTAAAGGCTATAGCCAGATTCCAGGTATTGATTTCAATGAAGTGTTCTCCCCTGTTGTGAAGCACAGCTCAATTCGTACACTTCTTAGCATTGTTGCATTGTATGATTATGAGCTACAACAATTAGATGTCAAAACTGCATTTCTTCATGGGGAGTTAGATGAAGACATCTATATGAATCAACCTGAAGGCTTTACTGTTCCTGGTAAAGAGAAGCTTGTCTGCAAACTGAAGAAGTCACTGTATGGATTAAAACAATCCCCTAGGCAGTGGTACAAGAGGTTTGACACCTTCATGATTTCTCAAGGTTTTCAAAGATCTGACTATGATAGCTGTGTCTACTTGAGATCTGCTAATGGCTCTGCCATTTACCTGCTATTGTATGTCGATGACATGCTGATTGCTGCTAAAGATAAAGCAGATGTTGATCAATTGAAGGAACAATTGAGTTCTTAAAAGTGCATCTAGGCCCCTAATTGAGTTTTGGTGGTAGATGACGAACGATTAAGGGACTAATATGTGCATTGAGTGTTTAACCAGGTATTAGTCCATATTGTGAATTCCAATCGGCATCGACGACCCCTAAAAAGTGAAGAGGAAAAGTCGGCGTGTGGTTCATTAAAGATTCTCAAGGGTTTTTATTCTTCATGAGTTTTAATTCATATTATCTTGAGTATAGGACCGCCGTTCTATTAAGAGGGGTATGTCGTTTTGTGAATGAGATAGCTTAGTGCTCAAGTGCTCAATATCTTGCTTCTAGAAGTCGCACACACCGCACAAAACCTAAACCTAGTCATGCCATTTTTGTGTACCCGGAATGTCCGGCCTAGCCCGGAGTGTCCGGATGTTTTGTTGACAGGTTTTGGTGCTCTCGGGTAGGTGCCCGGAGTGTCCGGCCTCACCCGGAGTATCCAGGTGTTGGAGACCCCTTTGTAGTGCTCTCGGGTAGGTCCCCGGAGTATCCGGGCCTCACCCGGAATGTCCGGGTGTTTGGGCGTCCGGAAGGTCCGGGATGCTTTCCCGGTTGCACCGCTCGGGTGTACGTCCGGAGTGTCCGGGCTTACCCGGAGTATCCGGGTGTGCTGTGTTCAGTTGGACATCTCTCGGGTTGGTGTCCGGAATGTCCGGGCTCTACCCGGAATGTCCGGGTGTGTTATGGGGAGATGACCGTTGGAAATTCTGTGCATCCGGAGTATCCGGGGTAGATTCCCCGGAATGTCCGGATGTGTTATTTTGAATCCAACGGCTAGATTCTTTGAGTGGTCTATAAATAGCCCTCCTCCCCCATTCACTCCCAACTCTTTGCCAAACCATTTCCTGCACTCAAGTGAGCCATTTCTTCTCCTCTACAAGCTGAGAGCCTTTGTTCTTGAGAGGAAGATCCAAAAGAGTGTGAAATTCAAAGTGTTGAGCACTAGGGCATTTGAGTTCATCTCCAAGCAATCGTCATACTTGTTACTCTTGGAGGTTGAGGACTCCTAGACGGTTAGGAGTCACTCACGAGCTCCCAAATCATGTGGTGAGCCGTGGGAAGTTTGTGAAGGCTCGGGATTCGCCTCCGCAAGGAAAGGATCACCAAGAGCAAGTCGAGGAGACTCTGGAGAGTCCTCGAGAGGAAGTGGCTTGAGAAGAAGCCCACCTTTGATCACGAGTGATCGGGTACTCAAACGGAGACGTAGGATTCCCTCAAGAATCCGAACTCCGGGAACAAATCCTTTGTCTCTCTTGTTCTTTATTTCGCATTTACTTTGCAAGTACTTAACTATTGCTCTTGTATATCTTGCTTAGTGATCTTGCATAGTCATTGTGATTGTTATAGTAAGAATTGCCATATTAGTTAATCAATCAAGTTAATTCCGCATTTTGTAAGAATTGATTAACTTTGAAGAAAATTTGAATTAGTCGCCTATTCACCCCTCCCCTCTAGGCCGACATCTTGATCCTTTAATTGGTATCAGAGCTCGGTCTCTCTTGTTAGGGCTTTACCGCCTAGAGAGCCCAAGATGTCGAACAATGATTCGGGGGTAAATAGTGGTAATAATAATAGCTCATATCAAAATGTTCCTCCACCAAATGTTTACAATACTCATTCATTTAGTGGATCATCCGGTAGAGCACCCTACTTTGATGGAACCCATTATGCTTCATGGAAACATAAAATGAAGATGCATTTAATCTCTATTAACCCCGCCATTTGGCGAATTGTTCAAAAGGGCTATGATGTATTAGATGAAGAAAACCCGACGGCCGATGAAGATAGACGCATCCACTACAATGCTCAAGCCGTCAACGCCATATTCGGAGCATTGAGCGGAGCTTCAACCGAGTTTGCTCACTTGAAAATGCCAAAGAGATTTGGACAACTTTGATGGAAATCCATGAGGGCACCTCGACCGTTCGGGAGTCAAGATTAGAGTTGTTGAAGGGCAAGCTTGATCGTTTCGTCATGGGAGATCAAGAAACACCAAGTGACATGTATACTCGTCTCAACAACCTAGTCAACGAGATCAAAGGGCTTGGAAGTAAAGAAATGACCGACAACTATGTGGTCAAGAAGATGCTTCGCGCTATAGCCCCGAAGATCCGCACCTTGGTTACCCTCATCCGTGAGAAGGAGAACTTCAACTCTCTCACACCACATGATGTCCTTGGGCGAATCCTCGCTCATGACTTGATGGATGAAGAAGCACAAGAAATCCGTGCTCTCAACAAGCCAAGCTCAAGCTCAAGGAAGAATGACATAGCTTTGAAGGCCAAACAAGTGGTTGAAGAAAGCTCAAGTGAAGATGAAGAAGAAGATCAAATGGAGCAACTTCAACAAGGGATGCAAGAGATGGCTCTCTTCGTCAAGAGATTTGGAAAAGTCTTGAAGAGAAGCGGTTTTGGTCAAAAGGGCAATAAGTGGAAGAACTTTGGGAAGACCAAGACGAGAAGACCAAAGAGGGCTTGCTTTGAATGTGGTGAGTTTGATCACTTCATTGCAAGTTGCCCAAACAAGAAAGGTGACAAGAATGAAGAGAAGGAGAAGAAGTTCAAGAAAAGGGAATTCCACAAGAAGAGCAAGTTCTTAAAGAAGGACTCCAAGGCTCAAGCTTATATTGGTGAAGAGTGGAATTCCGACTCCGACTCCTCCTCAAGCGATGACGATGATGGTGTTGCCGGAATCGCTATTGAAGCTTCTCCTCCACCACCAAAGTCTCTCTTCGACAACTCAAGTGATGAAGAATCGCCCATGTGTCTTATGGCAAAAGGGTCTAAGGTATCACCTCTCAAAAAGTCTTCACTTGCATTATTTAATGTAGGTAGTGATATTGATAATGATAGTGAGGATGATTTGCTAGGTGATGATATGATTACTTCTCTTGATAAAAATACCATGCTTAAAATCTCTCATTTGCTAACCACTATTGAAGCTCTTGAGGAAACAATAGATAAGCAAATGGATACTCTAGATAAACAAGAAGATTTGCTTATATATGAAAAAGAGAAGAATATTAATCTTAAGAAAGAACTCACTAAAGAAAGATTAAAAAGTGATGCAATGGTGAAGGTTGTTAATGACAACAAAGAAATTAAAAAGAAACTTGAGAAAGCTAATGATTGCTTAAAAGAAGATTATGCTCAATTAGAACTTGGCTATCTCAAGACTAAGAATTTGCTTGACAATATTGTTATTGAGAATAAAAAGCTTAAGGCATCAAAAGTTGATCACATACATATACCATGCTCAAAATGTGCTTCTAACTCAAATGTCAACAATGAAGAATTGAAGATTGAAAATTGTAACACCCCTAGTTTAATAACCTTGTAATGTGCATCATGAGCATCCCATGGAAATTAAAACGTGAACCGAGTTTGAGCAAGTTTTTGAAATTTTTGGATTACTTGTGAAAACCTCTAAGTTCCACATGAGGGTGTGAAGTAAATTTTAAAACTTTGATCAACATCTCATGAACATGGTATTTTGAAATTACTTCCCTTATGCTTATGAGGCTGTGGGCTGAAAATAGGTTTGAATTCAACTAACAAGAATCATGAAATCAATTCTAAGGAATTAAATTAGAAATTAAGTTTGAAAGATAAAAACCAAAACCTAAATCTAAACCCTATTTCTACCCCACCCCCTTGCCCGAATGGGCCTTGCCCCGGCCCACCTTCCCCTTCCCCAGCCCAGCCCGCTACCGCCCCCGGTTCCTTCTCCTCTAAGCCACCCCCTGCCTCATCCCTATCCTCCCGTCGGCCTCATCCCCTGGTCTCTCTCTCCCCTACCGTG
This sequence comes from Stipa capillata, assembly GCA_019208055.1. Taxonomy (NCBI): domain Eukaryota; kingdom Viridiplantae; phylum Streptophyta; class Magnoliopsida; order Poales; family Poaceae; genus Stipa; species Stipa capillata. The sequence continues at coordinate 32,582 of JAGXJF010001060.1, read as the reverse complement.
TAGCTCATCCACCACCGCCTCCCGCCTTACCGCCGGATCCCGCGCCTCCTGAGCCAACTCGTCGCCGGAGCTCCTTGCCGCGCCGCCCCTCACCACCGAAGCTCCGGCCGCCTCTCCCCTAGCTTAGCTGCCCCATCCGCCGCCTCGGAGCCGCCCCCTTGCGCCGCTCCACCCGAGCCCCTGCCGAGCCGGCCTCCTTCCCCACCGCCCGAGCCGGCCTCACATCTCGCCGCCCCTCCTGCCGCGCCTCACCGAGCCTCCCTCGACGCCCCTCGGTTCCTCGCCGCCCTAGCTCCGTTCCCGAGCTCGCCGCCGCCCTCACCACGCCCTCGCCGGAGCTCCTTGCCGCGCTGCCCCTTGCTCCGCCGGTGCCTCCCCAAGCTCCTCCACGCTGCCGTCGAGCCCTCGCCGGAGTCCGCCGCCTCCCCGGTAAGCCGTCGCTTGTCGCCGGCTTCACCCGCATGTACCGAGGCTCCAGCTCAATTCGGAGCACGGCAGCCCATTGAATGTGTCCTGATGACACACTTATTATTAACCGCCGGGTTAAATGTGTTAATTGATTGCTCTAATGACAGTTAATTAATGTTAGTGACGCATTAAATGGCTAAGTGTGAATAATGCCAATGATCATTAATTAATGCTAAACCGGCTGTTAGGGCACATTAAAAACCCTAATCAACAGTTAATATGTAATGAAGTGTCATTAATACACTTAATCAATGCTCAGATGCATTAACAACCCTATTAAGTGCTAATCACTGCTATTAAACATTAAGCTGACGCATTAATGAGTTCATTTAACAGCTAACCAGTGCAATTAATGCGCTCTTTAAGTTGTTTCAATGACAGTGGGCCCCACCTGTCAATGACTTAGTCAGATTTGGTCAAAATTGACCAATAGGGCCCACATGTCAGCCTCTGGTTATATTTAAATTAATTTGAATATTATTTTTACTGAGAAAAATACAACAAAGGGTGAAAAATGGTTTAAATCTTGTAAAATTCATAGAAAATTCATCTTTAATCAGAAAAATGCAAATAATATATCAAAATGTTCAGAAAAAGAAGATCTATTCAAAAACATCTTTTCCATCCATGTTTGCATGCTAGGAATAATACAATTTGCTAAAAACTCAAATTAGGGTTTCCGATTAGCCGGAGGATTTTCGGATCGCGACATTTTATGCGTCCGGACTCCGATTAAATTGATTCCACTTGCATTAGTCTTCTTTTTGCATCCTCTTCGTCATGGCATGCATTGCATCTCATGCTAATGTTGTGCATTTTGATATTTACGATTATGCCCTTGTTTCCGGTGTTTTCGTTTTTCCTCGATAGAGCCGGAGGATCCACAGGGCGATAGTTTCGATCAAGAGCAGGGTGTCATTGCAGAGCAACCAGGCAAGCAGCCCCCTTGGTCACGTTGCAAAGCTCCTATTATTTGCAAAAGTATTAGTTGTTTTTAAATCATTATCATATGCGTTCAACTGCTATTTTTCCGCTAAGAAAAGCCCTAGTCCGATGAATACGACTCACCTTGTCGCTTAAACAGCTCCACCACTAACCTAACCCATCTAGCGTAGTCTAGTATCCACTGTTCGAATGCTATTATGCTATTTATGCTTAGACATGCTTAGACTTGTAGAAGTCGTAATTCCTGGGATAGCAGGTAAATCAACACTGGGAATGGGTTACGTGGTAGGTGGGTGTTCACCGGGACAACTAATGAATTGGCTTAATCATATCTGGGCTAGACGAGAGGCCATGGCTGGGAGCATGGTGGGTTGTCTCGTTTTCCCGCAAGGACCGGTTTCCGGTGTCCCTTCGAACCAAGCTTCGCGTACTTCTACACGGGTGGATTATGGGGCCACCCACGACTGAATAATTTGCCTAGACTTAGACTATGAGCCGCATAGTTTGCCGTTTTTGTGTATTGGGTGCGTGGAAAAAGGAATGTGGTGTGGTGCCTCAATATAGGTGTAAGGGTTACACACGGTTCGAGTCCGGGGATGTATCACCTGCTACAACGTATGGGACCGTGTCGTAGTTACGGCCGGACTGATGTACATGGACTAGCCCGTACGGGTGGCTCATACCTAGGTCGAAAGCATTGTAAAGGTCGTGTTCGATCACCCTCCGCCAGCACACCTCGTGAAAGTGTGTAAATCGCGATGGCACTAGGAGACGATCGATACGTGTAGGTAAAGATGTACACCCCTGCAGGGTTAAAACTGTTGAACAGCCGTGTCCGCGGTTATGGACAACTTGGTAAGATTTTGCATCGAATTAGACAACTATAACCAACTCTAAAACTTGCCAACTCTAAGGATGTGGTTAGCGACAGCTTCCTCCCAGGGTGGTTGAGGATGGGTCGAGGGTTTTACAGGTGTGGTGATCTGCAGTAAGGAATATTCGCGAAGTGTCGACTCGTCCCCTTTGAAAAGGTATTCTAGTAGTCGAATTTCAATCTACTTATGGTTATTGAAAAGGTAAACTTGGCTTTCCGCAAATTAGTCCACAATTACCCTTTTTTGTTGATACCTGGCACAATCACTACTATTTCCGCACTGTAAGTCTTGCGGAGTACAATTTTGTACTCACCCTGCTGTTGTTGTTGTTTTGTTGCAGAGGAACCCACCCCTTCGGAGGGTGGTTTCTATTTAGAGATCGATACCGACGACGCCTAGACGCTGGGAATCCCAGGCAGTGATCCTGCCCTGGGTTGGTATTTTGGTTTGTTTCCGTTGCCACTTTTGGCCCTACTGTTTGGCTTCGTAGCCTTATAAACTCTTCCGCTGTGTGTATATATGTTTGTTAAGTTTCAAACTTATAATATTGCAGTTTCTGTCGTAGAGTCACTGCTATGAGATCTGGTTGTTTTCGCCCACTCATGTGCCGTGCGTGTATGTGATGAAGCGCATGTTGTGGGTAGGACTTTAGGGTTTATATCATAGAGTCATTAAGTTTAATCACCCCTGTGAAGCGACTCTACTACTGAGAGATTGGGAACTATATCACCCTACTCCAGCCGTGCATTAATTTGCCGGGACGAGTTCGGGGTTGATGTTCCGGCTCGGTAGGACAAGAGTGAGGAGACCATATCACCCTACTACTCTGTGCGCTTGCCAGAGTAAGCTTTGGGGTTGACGTCTCGGGCTATTCGGAGCCATATCACTCCACTCCTCTTGGAATTGACACCCAGGAGTTGAGGTCGGGGTTGACGTTTCGACTTAGCGGGTGGTTTCTCTTAAGCCTCTCTGTTATGAATTCTGGGGTTCGACAAAAATGCTAAATTAAAGTCTCAACTTCATTTTGGCTTGTTAAAGTGTCACAAGGGTAGTAAGGCCCTCAAGGAATTGTTGAGCAATCAAGTGGAGAACTTTAACCATGAAGGTCTTGGATTCACTCCAAAGTTTAATGAAAAAGGGAAGGCTTGGTTGCCTCAACAATATCCGAAGACAAAGTTTGTGCATGGCAAAGGTAAGCAAGTGGAGGGACTCCACTTCAATGGCCATGAGACGAAGAAGCGCTAAATGAGTAAGACATTTGGCGGTGGATCTTTTGACGCCTCCTATGTCCTAAGGAAAGGCAAGGATGGAAACATCCACGCCAAGTATGTAGGACCTAGGAATAGCGGTCTTAAGAAGAGCACTATTTGGGTGCCCAAGGTTCTAATGACTAACATGCAAGGACCCATCCAAAAATGGGTACCTAAATCAAAGATATAAACTTGTTTTGTAGGACTACTCCTCCGGTGGAAGAAGTTGGGTAATTGATAGTGGTTGCACTAATCATATGACCGGAGAAGCGAGTATGTTCTCACAATTAACAAGTGAAGGATCCCCCCATGAGAACATCATTTTTGGCGATAACGCCAAAGGGAAGGTAATGGGGCTTGGTAAGGTAGCTATTTCAAATGACTTATCAATCTCAAATGTGCTACATGTCAAGTCTCTAAACTATAATTTACTTTCCGTATCTCAATTATGTTCATTAGGGTTCAATTGCTTATTTACCGATGTTGATGTGACCGTCTTTAGAAGAGATAATTCCTCAATAGTCTTCAAAGGTCATATGAAAGGCAAGCTTTATCTTGTGGATTTTTCCTCGGATAAATCTCGCCTTGGGACTTGCTTGATTGCTAAATCTAGCATGGGTTGGTTATGGCATCGCCGACTAGCTCATGTTGGTATGAGAAATTTGAGCAAACTTCTAAAAGGCGAGCACGTTTTAGGACTAACGGGTATTACTTTTGATAAGAATAGAATTTGTAGCGCTTGTCAAGCCGGGAAGCAAGTTGGAGCTCATCATCCCGCAAAGAACATCATGACTACCTCAAGACCATTGGAGCTTCTCCATATGGATCTCTTCGGACCAATTGCTTACATTAGCATCGGAGGTAACAAATATGGTCTTGTAATTGTTGATGATTATTCTAGATATACTTGGGTATTTTTCTTGAGTGATAAAGGTGACACGCAAAAGAAGTTCAAGAAGTTTGCGAAGCGTGCCCAAAATGAGTTCAAGCTCAAGATCAAGAACATTCGAAGTGATAATGGAACGGAATTTAAGAACACGCAAGTTGAAGAATATCTTGATGAGGAAGGAATCAAACACGAGTTTTCATCACCTTATACTCCTCAACAAAATGGCGTGGCGGAAAGGAAGAATCGAACCTTGATAGAGATGGCAAGGACGATGTTGGACGAATACAAGACTTCGGATCGCTTTTGGGCGGAAGCCGTCAACACCGCTTGCCATGCTACTAACCGGTTGTATCTTCACCGCCTCTTGAAGAAAACTCCATATGAGCTACTCACCAAAGATAAGCCAAATATCTCTTACTTTCAAGTCTTTGGTAGTAAATGCTTCATACTCAATAAGAAAAATAGATTATCAAAATTTGCACCTAAATGTGATGAAGGTTTTCTATTGGGGTATGGATCAAATTCGCATACTTACCGAGTCTTCAACAAAACCACCGGTTGTGTTGAAGAATCATGTGATGTGCAATTTGATGAATCTAATGGCTCTCAAGTAGAGCAAGTTGATTTAAACGATGTAGGTGACATTGATCCTTCACAAGCAATCAAGACTCTATCTATTGGAGAGATCAAGCCAACGGAAGGTGTGGAAGCTCAACCAAATCCAACTTCATCTCTACAAGTTGAGCCATCCACATCCATTCAAGATTCAAATACAACAATGGAGCAAGAAGAAGGAATCGGAACATCTCAAGCTCCCCTACATCCAAGAGTTCATCAATGTGTTCAAAGAGATCACCCCGTCAACAATATTCTTGGTGATATGAACAAAGGGGTAACTACTCGATCTCGTGTTGCAAACTTTTGCGAGCATTACTCTTTTGTATCTTGTGTTGAACCAACTAAGGTACAAGAAGCACTTGATGATCCGGATTGGGTGAATGCGATGCACGAAGAACTCAACAACTTCACCCGCAACAAGGTTTGGTCCTTGGTGGAAAGACCCAAGCAAAATGTCATAGGAACAAAATGGGTCTTCCGGAACAAGCAAGACGAGGATGGACAAGTAATCCGAAACAAAGCAAGGTTAGTGGCACAAGGTTTCACCCAAGTCGAAGGTTTGGACTTCGGTGAGACCTATGCCCCCGTTGCTCGCTTAGAAGCTATCCGTATATTGCTTGCTTTTGCATCCCATCATAATTTTAAATTATATCAAATGGATGTCAAAAGTGCCTTTCTCAATGGACCCATAAATGAACTTGTATTTGTTGAACAACCACCGGGCTTTGAAGATATAAAATTTCCAAATCATGTTTATAAACTCCATAAGGCTTTATATGGATTGAAACAAGCTCCTAGAGCTTGGTACGAATGCCTTAGAGATTTTCTAGTCAAAAAGGGGTTTGAAGTTGGAAAAGTTGATACAACATTATTCACTAAGAAAGTAGATGATGATTTGTTTGTATGTCAAATATACGTTGATGATATTATATTCGGTTCTACTAACAAATCTTTTAGTGAAGAATTTGGTAAGATGATGGCTAGGAAATTCGAGATGTCAATGATGGGGGAGTTGCAATTCTTCCTCGGATTTCAAATCAAGCAACTCAAGGAGGGGACGTTCATATGTCAAACCAAGTACGTCAAAGATATGTTGAAGAGGTTTGACATGGAGAGCGCCAAGCCCATCCGAACCCCCATGCAAACTAACGGCCATCTCGACCTCAACATTGATGGAAAATCGGTGGATCAAAAGGTATATCGCTCCATGATTGGTTCTTTATTATACCTTTGTGCATTTAGGCCCGATATCATGCTTAGCGTATGTATGTGTGCAAGGTTTCAAGCCGCTCCTAAGGAGTGCCACTTAGTGGCGGTTAAAAGAATTCTTAGATATCTTGTTCATTCCTCAAACTTAGGGCTTTGGTATCCCAAGGGTTCTAGTTTTGATCTTATTGGATATTCGGATTCGGATTATGCGGGTTGCAAGGTTGATAGGAAGAGTACCTCCGGAACATGCCAATTCCTTAGTAGATCATTAGTTTCATGGGCCTCCAAGAAACAAAATTCCGTAGCCCTATCCACCGCCGGTAGTTGTTGCGCTCAATTGTTGTGGATGAGGCAAACATTGAAAGACTATGGAATTAATTATGATAAAGTGCCTCTTTTATGTGATAATGAAAGCGCAATAAAAATAGCCAACAATCCCGTCCAACATTCCCGAACCAAGCATATAGACATCCGTCATCATTTTCTTAGGGATCATGTTGCCAAGGGAGATATTGAGATAAGCCATGTTAGAACCGAAAAACAATTAGCGGATATCTTCACCAAACCCCTAGATGAAACTAGATTTTGTGAGTTAAGGAATGAACTAAATATCATTGATTCAAGAAACTTGGCTTGACCTCTTGCACTAACATATATGCAATGCTTTGATGATTTCATGGTTTAGATGTAATTACACATATAGGGGGAGTGTCATAATTGTCTATATAGTGACACAATCCTATAAATGTGAATAAATCAATAGCTTGTAATTATATCATGTCTATATTGATCAAAATTACAAAATTGAGTCTTTGCATATTGGAGTCCTATTCTCAAATGAATAAGTGACTCTAGTGCCAAGATTGACTCATACATGGTGGAAACACCACAAATCCTTCTTTGGTTCTTCTGTGAGGTGTTTCTCAAACTCAAAAGAAATCTAAATTCTTAAGGAATTATATAACTATTTTCATTGGATTTATACTCAAGTCACATCCAAATGTTGCTTTGACTGATGTGGTGTTGCCATTGGATGTGGTGAGAATTCATAAGGTCATCCCTAGTGTCTCCCCATCTAACCCTCTCCTAAAATTCAATTCTATCTAAAAATACTTGGGCTTTGACACTATGGCCGGAGTATCCGGGTATTCTACCCCGGAATCTCCGGACATGCATCCGAGGAATTTCACGGCAAACCCGGAGTCTCCGTCTTCCTCATCCGGAGTCTCCGGAAATCTTACCCCGGAATCTCCGAGGTCCGGAATGTCCGGACCTGTCCGGAATGTCCGGGCGTATAACTGTCCAGCGGGTTAAAATCCTCCCCACGCGGTGAATCGGTTCCATTTTTCACCACGCGAGGAAAACCTAAAGGAGAACCGCCGTCGCCGCATCCTCTCCCGTGCGCCTTCGCCGTCCACCGTCGTCGCCGGCCATCCTCCACGCCGTGCAACGCCGTAGGACTCCCTCCGCCGAGTTAGGGCAAGGGAGAACCTTCCGCGAATCCTCCACTCCATTTCCTCCGCGGAATCCACGTTTTTCTTCGGTAAAATCCATCTCCAACTCCTTCTATTTGTTTCCCACAAATATACATCGTCGATACTCGAAGATTCGTGCCACATTATCGCCGGATTTAGGGCTGTTTCCGCCCGTCCGGAGTATCCGGATATGTTACCCCGGACACTCCGGATGTGGTGGGCAGGTGCTGTCTCAGCACGCCCGGAGTATCCGGACTAACTTGTCCGGACACTCCGGATGTGCTGAAAACAGCAGCCCTAACTCCGGCATTAGACATTCTCATGCTCGTTCTTTTACCTCTGTGCCCAGGTATTCTCATCTATTGCTCTCACCTCAATTCTTTCACAGGTACCATGTCTTCCGGAGACGACGTTCAGTCAGATTTTGAGAGGGAAGATGATGCTGCTGCTTCGACCAATACAGAAGAGAGAAACTTTCGTGCTGCAGCAACTGAGCGCAAGAAGAAAAGGAGGACAGAGGAGGATGTGGACGCTCCCTACGTCCCTGATGATGATGAGCTTCTTCGCTCCCGTCCAAGAATTGCAGTTGGAAAAAGGCCCTTATCCAAATCAAGGGGGCTGCAAATTGATGAGGCAAGAAGGTCATCGGTGACTGCGCACTATGAGAGACGCCCTCAAAGGGAAGCACCACCAGCACCTCAACCTCAGGGTGTTTTTGGACTTCTCCAAGCTCATCGTCCTCTTCGAGGAAATTTTGAGAGAGCTCCAATGAACTACAAGAATGAGAAGAAGACAAGGGTTCAGAATTTGAGGTGGAACATAAACCCTTATGAGCAAGAAAGAGATGCTACGGATCTGAGATTCTTCACTTTGGTCCAACAAGATTACTATGAGACCGTGCTCCTCACTTTAGGAAATCCGGTCATTCAGCAGAAGGCGATAGATTGGGCTTACATTGAAGCGAACAGAAATGCCTTTCCAAGGATTGAGGAGATGTGTAGGAGGAAAGGTGTCAAGAACATAATGGGATTTCAGAACAATTGGTGTAATGAGTTGATCATGCAATTTTATGCCACTGTTTACTTTGACAAGGATAAGCGCAAGACTATTCATTGGATGTCAAATGGAGTGAGGTACCAAACCACATACACTGAGTTTGCACACACTTTGGGACTTCCAGGATTTGATGACAGAACAAGTGATAGGCTGCATACCCCGGATTCACTTAATGCCAATGAGATCACTCACTTCTATGATCATAGCAAGAGATTTGTGTTGGGGAACATTGCGGGCTTGTTACCTTTCTATGACACTATGAACAAAATGGTTCGTCATACTCTAGCTCCCAAGGAAGGTGATGCATCCCAAATCAGAAACTATACCATCAACCTTCTCAATGCCCTAGGAGATAGGCACACAAGCTTCCATGTGTTCGATTTTATTTTCAATGAAATGAGGCTTGCTATGGCAGAACAGAAGAGATCTTTACCCTATGCTCCCTACATTCAGAAGATCATTGATGAAGCCACTGGAATAAACTTTCACAAGGAGATCAAGCATACTCTGTATCAACCTAGGGCTGTTAAGCAAAGGAGAGCAGCTGATGTTCCAAGAGCCTATAGATCATCTCCTCCTCATGGTATGCTCCGCTCAACCTCAGATGCAATAAAGGCAATCTTCAACATGTGCAAGTGCATTTCATCTCAAAATACCAAGATCAGAAAGACTCAAAAGAAAAATGCCATTCGCCAAAAGAAGATTATGACTCAACTCAACCTGGATCCATCTCCTGAAGGCTCAGAGTATGCACCAAGTGATGAGGAAGACTTCCCCGACCCGTTCTACTCTCCTCCGCTGTCGCCTTCACCACCACCACCAGATGCAGCTGGAGCCTCTTCTTCCCGTGCCTATTAGATTAGTCTCTTCTTTTCCTTTTTGGTGTCTTGATGCCAAAGGGGGAGAGAGTGCTTAAGGGGGAAAGAATGAAGGGGTAGGGGAGTAAGGGGTAAATAAAAGTAGCTTTTGGGTATTTGCTTGAAGAGTTACAAGCTTATGTGTTTCATTTGATCTTATGGCTTGTAAACTCTAATTATGTCGTTTGTTGCAACTTTCTTTTCGTTTATTTGTTATATGCAACATTAAGTACTCTATATATATGACATGGTCGCTCTAAATGTTTATTTTTATCCATGTCATCATGTGCATAGTTTTCTTGAAATTATTGAATATGCTAAAATATCTATGCACAATCCTCGGACTCAAGTATATAGGGGGAGCTCTCACAATCTTAATCAAAACATGTGCAGTTGTATTCCAAGCAAATCTATCATGCACACATGTAGGGGGAGCTCATCCTATATACTAAAGTTCAAAGAAAAATTCATTCATATCTCTATTGAAGATTTAATCGTGTTGTCATCAACCACCAAAAAGGGGGAGATTGAAAGTGCATCTAGGCCCCTAATTGAGTTTTGGTGGTAGATGACGAACGATTAAGGGACTAATATGTGCATTGAGTGTTTAACCAGGTATTAGTCCATATTGTGAATTCCAATCGGCATCGACGACCCCTAAAAAGTGAAGAGGAAAAGACGGCGTGTGGTTCATTAAAGATTCTCAAGGGTTTTTATTCTTCATGAGTTTTAATTCATATTATCTTGAGTATAGGACCGCCGTTCTATTAAGAGGGGTATGTCGTTTTGTGAATGAGATAGCTTAGTGCTCAAGTGCTCAATATCTTGCTTCTAGAAGTCGCACACACCGCACAAAACCTAAACCTAGTCATGCCATTTTTGTGTACCCGGAATGTCCGGCCTAGCCCGGAGTGTCCGGATGTTTTGTTGACAGGTTTTGGTGCTCTCGGGTAGGTGCCCGGAGTGTCCGGCCTCACCCGGAGTATCCAGGTGTTGGAGACCCCTTTGTAGTGCTCTCGGGTAGGTCCCCGGAGTATCCGGGCCTCACCCGGAATGTCCGGGTGTTTGGGCGTCCGGAAGGTCCGGGATGCTTTCCCGGTTGCACCGCTCGGGTGTACGTCCGGAGTGTCCGGGCTTACCCGGAGTATCCGGGTGTGCTGTGTTTAGTTGGACATCTCTCGGGTTGGTGTCCGGAATGTCCGGGCTCTACCCGGAATGTCCGGGTGTGTTATGGGGAGATGACCGTTGGAAATTCTGTGCATCCGGAGTATCCGGGGTAGATTCCCCGGAATGTCCGGATGTGTTATTTTGAATCCAACGGCTAGATTCTTTGAGTGGTCTATAAATAGCCCTCCTCCCCCATTCACTCCCAACTCTTTGCCAAACCATTTCCTGCACTCAAGTGAGCCATTTCTTCTCCTCTACAAGCTGAGAGCATTTGTTCTTGAGAGGAAGATCCAAAAGAGTGTGAAATTCAAAGTGTTGAGCACTAGGGCATTTGAGTTCATCTCCAAGCAATCGTCATACTTGTTACTCTTGGAGGTTGAGGACTCCTAGACGGTTAGGAGTCACTCACGAGCTCCCAAATCATGTGGTGAGCCGTGGGAAGTTTGTGAAGGCTCGGGATTCGCCTCCGCAAGGAAAGGATCACCAAGAGCAAGTCGAGGAGACTCCGGAGAGTCCTCGAGAGGAAGTGGCTTGAGAAGAAGCCCACCTTTGATCACGAGTGATCGGGTACTCAAACGGAGACGTAGGATTCCCTCAAGAATCCGAACTCCGGGAACAAATCCTTTGTCTCTCTTGTTCTTTATTTCGCATTTACTTTGCAAGTACTTAACTATTGCTCTTGTATATCTTGCTTAGTGATCTTGCATAGTCATTGTGATTGTTATAGTAAGAATTGCCATATTAGTTAATCAATCAAGTTAATTCCGCATTTTGTAAGAATTGATTAACTTTGAAGAAAATTTGAATTAGTCGCCTATTCACCCCTCCCCTCTAGGCCGACATCTTGATCCTTTAGTTCTGAATTTGATATGAAGGATCTGGGTGCAGCAAAGAAGATTCTTGGCATGGAGATTTCCAGAGACAGATCTGTTGAAAAATTGTACCTCAGTCAGAGAGGTTACATTGACAAGGTGCTTCACCGTTTCAACTTTCAAGATGCTAAACCGGTTTCCACACCGTTAGCTGCACACTTCAGATTATCATCACGCTGTTGTCCAAAGTCAGAAGAAGATGATGAGTACATGTCTAGAGTTCCCTATTCGAGTGCCGTTGCAGCAGCACACGACGATCCTTCCGTCCCAGGAGGAGGAGCAACCCCATGAGAAGCGCACTAAGCATCGCCATGACCCGAGCGCAGCGGAAAAGAAGATCTTATCTCCAAGCACGCTCAATGCCACGGTGGGCGAAGCGTTGACGGGAGGCAAGAGGGCCTCCTCTCCGGATCCGGAGAGGAAAAGAAAAAGACCACACAGGCGGGGCGGCACCGCTGCGAAGGAGGCAAGCAAGGACAGCAAGAAGAAGGCCTTATCCTTCCAGACATCTGCCGAAACCAGGGAAAAGCCTCGACGAATAGTGTACGAGGCAGGTGAGCCCTTGCTCCCAGATGATGAGGTGCAGAGGTTGTCCACGCAGATGAAACTGCTCCATGACACGATCATGATGAGGGCACGGAATCGGGATGATTATGTGCAACACTTTAAGGTCGAGGTGCCTAAAGATTATGGTTTCTTCCTCGACAGATAGCACGACACCTTCGACATCAATTTTGAAGATTTATTTAATTTGTTCAACCTCTTCCGGCTCGACACCATGCTCGTCAGGCTATGGGCGCTTTACCAAGCTCAAGAGTCTAGGCGTCTGCGCAGCTGCGCTTTTGGAATAATCGATCCGATCCTCATGAACGAGTACTATATACGAGAAGCGAAGCAGGTCCTAACAGATTATATCACCGCCTCATTGATATACCATAAGGATAAGGACTACTTGCTCATGCCATACAACCCCCCGTAAGTTACTTACTAGCGTTCCTAGTTTGCTGTTCTTAATCACGTATCCCCGTCTGTTTATATTCCTTTGTTACCTTTTACGCAACGACCACTGGATCCTCATCATCATCGACAAGTCTTCCAGATTCATATACTATTTTGATTCCCAAAGAAGTGCCAACCGGGACTTCTCAGGAATTAAGCAAGTTCTGGAAGACGCCTTTTGGGAATACAACTTGCGGGGGGGGAGGAGCAGCGAGCAAGAGCAAGAAGCTGACCCACAAATTCAACTTCCCTTGCAGGCAACAGCCGGAAAATAGTGTTACATGTGGGTATTACGTCTGCGCTCACATGGACTCGTTCGTCATGTCCCAGAACCCTCAGTGGAGCCGGGACCAGTTCAATAACTTCATAAACGACCTGGCCGAGGAAAAGTACGACTGGAGGAAGGACTTTGCCCGCATCCAGAAGACCTTCGCGTACGTCATCAACAACGAAGTCATCCGGCCAAGCGGAGATTTCTACGCGGGAGTCCAATTACCTCCTTCCCGCCGCCCTGCAAGTACTAGCAAAGCGTCGTAGACGTAGATTAGTAGGGCTACTGAGAATAAACATTGTTAAATGCAATTGTTTGTCGTTTTAATTCGTTGTAAACTTGTTTTTATAGGTGTATTTACTATTTGTGATATTAATTTGGTATATGTGATTCATATTTCTGATATTAAATGTTACATATGCTTAATATTTGACATATTAATTGCTGTATATTATTCATATTGCGTTTCCAGAAAAAAATTTAAAAAAAAGTGTGATCATACTTTCACTGACGGGCACATAAACGTACACGTCAGTGAAAATATATCATCGCTGACGGGCTAGCTATAAGTGCCCGTCAGTGAAAGACACCGTCAGGATGTTTCCAGGCGCCCTGAACTACATCTCTGCTGACGGGCTTGTTCGGCCCGTCAGTAAAAGTTGACATCTACTGACGGGTACATAAACGTACACGTCATTGGAAGTATATCATCACTGACGGGCTAGGTATAAGTGCCCGTCAGTGAAAGTCACTGTCAGGCGCCCTGAACTACATCTCTGCTGACGGGCTAGTTGGGCCCGTCAGTAAAAGGTGATATGTACTGACGGGCTTCGTGCCCGTCAGTGAAAGTTGGACTTCCACTGACGCGACGTTAGTGACGGGCTGGAAACCCGTCAGCGGTGGGGTTTTAGTGCCCGTCAGTGAAGGTGTTTTCTGAGGTAGTGTTGGCTCTCTCATGTATGCCATGGTTTGCTCCCGTCCTGATTTAGCTCATGCTTTGAACGTTGTGAGCAGATTCATGGCTAATTCTAGAAAGGAGCATTGGAAAGCAGTCCAATGGATATTCAAGTACCTTCGGGGTACATCTAATACTTGTTTGCATTTTAGGAAATCTAGAGATGGAATTGTTGGATATGTTGATTCTAATTTTGCAGGCGACTTGGACAAGAGAAGATCACTCACAGGCTATGTGTTCACCATTGGTAGCTGTGCTGTGAGTTGGAAGGCAACTCTGCAGTCAACCGTTGCATTGTTTACTACTGAGGCCGAATACATGGCTGTTGCTGAGGCATGCAAGGAGGCTACTTGGTTGAGAGGATTATATTCTGAATTTTGTGGAGATTCATCCTGCACCACCATCTTTTGTGACAGTCAAAGTGCAATTTGTCTTACAAAGGATTCCATGTTCCATGAGAGAACTAAGCACATTGATGTCAGATTTCATTTCATCAGGGAGGTGGTTGCCAAGGATGATGTCAAAGTGACCAAGATCAGCACACATGATAATGCTGCTGATATGATGACAAAGCTAGTTCCTACAGCAGCGGCCGGTGTTAAAAGATAGTCCCTTGTGACTATTGACGCATGGCGTGTGATGAACTGTTTAATCAGTTGAATTTGTTATCCCAGACATTACAAGGAAGGAAGGAATTTGTCTCAAGGTGGAGTTTGTTGGAGTTTGCTCCAAATTCCTGTCACCTCTTTGCAGAAGACGTTTTGCGTTGCCGGTGTCAGCCAACGGTGTCACCCAGCGGTGCCACTCAGCTGTATCAGCCAGCTGTGTCACAGGTGTTATGTCCACCGGTGACACAGGCAGCTGACACAGATAGGGTTAGCTCACCTGAGTCAGGTGCTAGCAATGTTAAGTGTTCTGCCTGTGTCAGTCAGCTGTGTCACAGGTAGTAACACAGATACCCTTTTAAGCCACCTGCTATATATACCCTTCCTATGTAGGCGTTATGGGATAAGCCAAGCATTGTAAATCCCTAACGGGTTAGGACTTCATCCATCATAGTGAAGTTGACGTCTTCGTGCGTCCGTAGTTTTCACCTTTCTAAGGTTTCCACGTAAAACTCTCTGTGTGCTTTGGATCGTGTGTGTGCTCTGTTTCCTGCGCGCTTGTTTCTTATTTCTTGCTACGAGTTTGTTTCCGCTACTCTGATTTCTCTCTTCCTCTGGTCCGTCCATCTCTAACACCAAGCAGCAGCACAACACATTTGTTCGGCTTGATGAACGGAAAATGGTTGGTCCATCGCCACATCATCAGTCATAACTAAGCACAAAGGCTAGCTGCATCTCATCCTACTCAACGAATATGACAGATCAACACGTACATGGAGGAGGACCAGCGCGTCCTAGGTAGGATCAGGTGACCCTCAAACGAAACACCACACAAATTTCCCTTCCGATAGAAGAAAGCAGTCAATCGGCAGCCTCGAACATACTCCACACTGCATGGAGCTCCTGTTCCTTTGCGCACGTGCAAATTTTGGACTGTACATGTACAGACAGTCGTGCGTGGACTGCCGGATTGACATCCTTGGACGCCATGACCCACGGCGAATAAAGATTGACGATGTGAGTAGCGTTTCGGATTACACGGCAGTTTTGTCACAACTCTGCAACTTGATGTAGAGACCGGAAGAAAAATAAAATATTTCTTTAGAAAAAAGTCAAAGCACATTCCTGCACGCACGTGTGGACACTTTCAAGGCAACCGAAGGATAGCCATTTGTTTGTTGGAGCCTTGAATATGCAAGGAAATCAACGTCGCTGCCCGTCTACAGTATGTTTCAATACTCTTGTAGCAGGTCGCTAGCTAGTCAGTTTATAGAAGCACAGATGTTGCTTTGAAAAAAAGAGAGCACATATGGTGTTTTTAGTGTTGTGGTACACTATGCATGGTTTCTTGAAAACATGCATACACAAAGCCTCAATTGGTAAAGAAAGGAGATGAGTCATAAAATTGAAATACCATATTTATGTGATTGTGCTAATTACTCCCTCCAGTCGAAAGAACATGTGTCGGAATACATGCAATCGAACATTCGAAGCTTTGCTACCGGTAGCTTTTCAGATATCTGAGATTGGATATATGAAAATCATACATGTATTGATTAGTTTAAACGAAAATCATACAATTCAGCAACCATAAGCTTACCTTAAAACTAATTCGTTGTAGTTTCTAGTATGTAAAATAAACTGTCTTTTTACTACTAAGCTAAACATGCATGCACTCTCTTCCTTCTAGGCTAGTTAGTTAGAACTAGTTTGGAAGTTGGAACAATATGCTTCGCAGCCTATGGTCAAGAAGCAAATATGCAAAACGCAGCCTACGTACCCAAATAGCTGCTGCATGATTTGATACGTGCACGTAACGAAACCAGCTACTGCATCTAGCTCCCATGTGGTTGTGCGTACGTACGTCGGATATAAATGTCGGTGCAAGAAGTGTAGGAGACATCGCCGGCACCCAGACATCGATCTGCATATCGATCGAAGAAACCAGCTACTGCAAAGCAACTGAGGTTGATACGGAGAAGATGGCGCCAGCAACGCCTGCTCGTTCCAGCAGCGGAGGGGCGCGGAAGTCTCCTACGTTCCACCCGAGCCTGTGGGGTGGTTTTTTCCTCGCTTACCAGCCGCCCACTGCACGCCAGGTAACGATGGCACGTTCCTATAGACAAAAAGATAGAGTAACATATCACAAAACTACATAAGTTTTGGAATAACTATCGTAACACTACACATTTAATCTAGCTAGTTTGAATTCATAGAACTATATATACTTTGTCATGACCTTTTAATAAGTCCAACACACCCATCGATCCCTGTCACTGCGATTGGCATGTGGAATCTACAAGTGGCCAAAGTTACGTTGTTATGTGAAATGTGCTTTTTTTCTAACTGTTGCAAAATCACGAGCCCACATACAAAAGCGTAGATCTAAACTGAGACACCGCAGAATTGGCAATGAGAGACATGACGTTTTTAACGTGGTTCGGCCACGAGGCCTATATCTACGAGGCTTGACTACGGACGCTCCTCCCCATCTATTAACTGTCTTTCAAGTTACATTGTGTTGGTTTGGTTACACTATGTGGTACCCCTCCTTATATAGGAGACCAGGATACATGAATCAAATTCCAAATCTACCCGTATCCTACTAGGACTCCCCGTAGTACCCTATTACAATACTACGTCTTCTCTAGTCTAACTCGTAACCTACTGGTACACATATTCGACACAATCTCAACACTAACAATTCTGATAAAATGCGTGTGTTTTTCAAATTAGCTCAAAAGAAATTGAAGCAAATACCAATATTAGTTTAAATATTTATCTACCAGATTAGTAGGTAACGAAATTTTAAAGACACATATATACACACTTTATGTTAACCAACATATAATCATGTACAATTGTGTAACCATTAACTTTATTATCGATAGTTCTTAATTTTCCATAGCTCGGTTCAACATTTTAAGATCAAGTCCTTCGAAAACTACACATGTATTTTTCTAGAAAAATTTAGGAAAACTACATATTTCAGACAACTATACAAGTTTTGGCCGTTGACCAGTCACCGATTCCATCTCGCTTAATGGGAATGGATGGGTGTGGGTTTTATTGAGATGTTACGGCAATATAGTTTTGTGACATGCAAACTTAGGTGTTGATTTATGATATTACTCCAAACATTGTGTAGCTTTGTTGAATTTACTCAAAATATATATTGACTAATACTTGTCCTTTTCAGCATGCATATATGGAAGGAAGGGCTAAAATGTTAAGGGAAGAGGTTAGGAAGACAATAATGAGCGCAGATGAATTACCAAAAATGTTGAATCTCATCATCACATTACAACGGCTCGGGCTAGATATCTACTACGAGAATGAGATCAATGAGTTGCTGCACTTTTTTTACAACTCCGATTACAGTCCGAAAGATCTCCATTTAGTTTCGCTCCGATTTTATCTTCTGCGGAAGAATGGATATGATGTGTCATCCGGTAAGGCCGAATGTTAGTAATTTTGGTATAAATGGATTGTTCAATACCTTACTTGACTAGTAATTTGTTACCTTGATTCAAATTTTCGATTCTTCTTTTTGTTGCTCACATCTAATCATGAGCATATGTTGTTTTGCGAACTGACAGATATAATATGCTTACCTGTTAATATTCCTAACATTTAGACATCACAAACAAATTCTGAGAATTAGTGTAGTAAAATTATTTAAATTATATATTAGAAAGTAGTAAATATGGTGCAGATATTAGAGGTAGATTTGTAGTGCAAACCCGCAAAAACCACCATTGGATTATCCATATTTGCTTGAAAGCTAAAAGTGGCATAGTTTCATTTATAAAAAATTGATACTAGTATACATGGGTTAAAATAGTAGTGAAAAATGTAAATAATTAACCTAGAGAAATATCTTTTAACTAAAAAAATTTCTCTTCTATGGACAACGAAAGGTTATATAATTCAAATTTAAATTAGAAATATAGATAAAAATTTAATTGGATATGGCCCACGGTATATGGGCTAGTATAATATAGGTGCATAAAACTTACGTGGTGGATAGTTCTATATAATCGTTCAAAGTATTATAGTAAAATTTGAGTATGATGAAAATTGTAATTCACTATTGTATGTGATGCACATTTTGGAAACGTTTTATATGTATTAATTCATGACCAACTCCATATGCAGATGTATTCCTTAGTTTCAAAGACGATGAAGGGAATTTTGTGGGCGACGATGCAAGAAGTCTTTTAAGCTTATATAATGCAGCATACCTTAGGACTCATGGAGAGGAAGTGCTCGATGAGGCCATAATCTTCACTACAAGTCACCTTCAACGTGTATTAGAACAATTAGAATCACCATTAGCAACTGAAGTATCTTTAGCCCTTGAAGCGCCTCTTTTCCGAAGGGCTCGCATAGTAGATATGAGAAACTTTATACCTATTTATGAAAAGGATGCTACAAAAAATGAATCCATATTGGAGTTCGCAAAGTTGAATTTCAATCTTCTACAGCTTCTTTATTGTGAGGAGTTAAACAAGATCACACTGTAAGTTTATTCAAATTTCTTATTCTTTAACCTAGGGATCCCTTCATTCATTCTAATCCATAGGTGTCAATTGGATAATTTGTATGTGTGTGGCATTGCAGGTGGTGGAAGGAGCTCCATGATGAATCAAAGTTAGGCTTTTCTAGAGATAGAATAGTAGAAATGTATTTTTGGATGAACGGAGCATGTTATGAACCTCAGTATTCTCAATGCCGGATTATACTTACAAAGATGACCGCATTTATGACCATAATTGATGATATCTTTGACACATACGGCACCACCGAAGAGAGTATGCAACTTGCTGAAGCAGTTAATAGGTCACAATCTCATGCCTCAGTGCTATTTATTTACTTTTAAATTATCATCAGTGTAAAATATTCGTTGGTACTCTCTCTGTCAAAAAATATAAGGCGTCCACGCGTTCCAAGATTTACAATTAAACCTATAATATTTTGGTTATGTAATACGTATGTGGTATCATTGGATTCGTTTTAAAAAGTACTTTCCAATGATATCACTTTTATGTCACATAATTAACATATTATGGATCTAATTATAAATCTTGGATTGCGTGTGTGCCTTACATTGTTGGACAAAGAGAGTATTTGGCATCAATTGTGCATGACAAAATTATCAAACTAGATTTACATAAACCAAGTTATAATGTGTGTGAAGTCTTTAAACCATATTAATTTGCAAATGTATAACTATTCCCGTACCACAATAAAATGGTTTGATTTAATATAAGATGACTATTGGTGGCACCAAGATGTAAACTATCTAAGTATGCATTATTGTTCTTTAAAGGAAAAGGCCATTTTTACTCCTTCCAAGTATTGCAGTTGTTCGGATAACCTCTTAATCTATCTTTTGTTTCAATTTACTCCATAAAAGTTTCAATATCATTTACTTAATCCCCTAGCCCTGCTTTAGACCATGGTTTTGTTGCTGTGGACCATGGTATTATCTACATGGCTACCATGTCACTAGTTTTTGCCACGTGACATCATACGTGGACAATGACATGATCAAATCACACAAGATCATCATGGCATAGAAAATCACAATACTTCTCTTCAACCTTTTGTGCTCTCTCCCTGATGCCGCAGTGTAGCATCGGATTTGAGCTTTTTTTCTCCCCACTCTAGCTGACTGCCGGTGCAATATTCCTTCTATTTCGGTGGTGCTCTAGCAAACATCGAGACCCATACCACCACCAAACTGGTCGCTGCACCCTAGGAGTGTCATCGGAGAATCAGAGAAGAGATGGTGCCACGTGGACTCCAGAATGGTGAAGTGGACAGTCATGTGGCCAAAACTGCCAAACTAGTTATCCACATCAGCAAAACCATGGTATAAAACCAGGCTAAGGGGTTAAGTAAACGGTATTGAAACTTAGAGGGAGTAAACTGAAACAAAAATTAGATCAAGGGTTATCTGAGCAAAGCCATAAATGAGGGAAATAAAAAGGACATTTTCCTTCTTTAGACTAACATTTGATGTGTGTGTACACACACGCGCATGTTGTTTGTTTATGAGTAAAAGATAATGAAAAATAGCAATCATAGTTAATTATGGAAATACCCATATTAGGAACATAAAAGAAAGAAAAATCATTACTCGTCTGTGCAGAGACATTTTACTACAGGTGAGGTATTTTTATCATATATAAGCAACCAAAGGTAATTTGTGATTGTTGTGTTGCGTTGTGAATCTAGTAAGTTACGGGATACTAACTCTAAATAAGATTTTTGTACTACATATCAATATGTAATGTGTGTTGAAATGACTGCTCATCCAGAAATAGAGATAAATAATGGCTTTTGAAAAGACACCGACAATACGAAAGTTTATACATGTCTTGCTTAAATATATAGTAAAATGCAGGTTCGATGAAAGTGCGATAGAACTGCTTCCAGGATACATTAAGGGTTTCTACTTATATTTATTGAAGACATTTCATTTATTTGAGGATGAGCTAGGACCTGGGAAGAGCCACCATGTGTTTTATCTGAAAGAAGCGGTAAGCTACTCTATTTAATTTTGTCAAACTAGTAAACTGTTAAAAATATGTGCTCTAAGATACATATTTTTCGGTTATATATCAACACCTAGTTTCTAAAATGTGACTAACTGCATATTCATATTCAACTCATATATACGCAGTTAAAGCGATTAGTTCAGGCATACACCGACGAGCTAAAATGGCGTGATGAAAATTATGTGCCAAAAACAATGAAGGAACATCTTGTGGTTTCAGCGAGAAGCAGTGGAGGCTTTACACTAGCATCTGCTTCATTATTTGCTGGAATAGGTGACATAGCAACAAATGACATTTTTGAGTGGATTTTGAGCTATCCACAACTTTTCAAGTCATTCGACATGTTTGTACGGTTCTCCAATGATATTGTATCGAACCAGGTCCTTCTCTATCTTTACACATCTGGACGTGACTTCGCTTTTTTTCTTTTCTTTTTTTTTGCATCTTGCATGCGATGTGATGATCGAAGCATTGGAGTTTGTAAAGAATCATAAACTACATGCATGTACCATAACATTGTTTTATTTGGTGGCAAAATTATGTTCATATTCAGTTATAAATCATTTTATCCTGTGAACTTCAATATACAAATTAAGTTTAAATAATGCCAAATTTGTAAACTTTTGAATCCACTTCAGCTTCTAGCTAGAAACTCATCCATGTGTTGTAGGTTCATCAACACTTGCACACTTTCAGCGAAGTTTGATAAACTTAAATCATATCGGTAATCGTAGTTCAAACAGAATTTATAAAAACATATTTTTTGCTACCAAATCAACCTTGCAGCGTGAACAAACCGGAGACCACTACGCCTCTACGATCCAGTGCTACATGAAGGAGCACAGAACAACGATGCAGGAAGCATGCGAGAAGATCAACGAACTCGTGGAGGACTCGTGGAAGGAAATGGTACAACACTGCGTCACGCCGACACAAGAGCAGCCGCTTGCCGTGCCACGGACGGTCGTGAACTTCGCGAGGACGGTGAACAATATGTACAAGCACGGTGACGCCTTCACTTCTTCGCACGAGATCAAAGAGATGATCAGGTTGCTCTACGTGGAACCGATTGCGATGTGAAGTGAAGAAGCTACTTAATTGACAAGGGGAGCGATCGAGGCACGATTAATTATTATTACGTACGTACGTACCTGCAAGTATATGTATTATGTGCTTTGGGAATAAGAAGTACTGGCCGTGTGTACGTGTCCATGGAAATAATGGTGATCATAAATAAAATGTACAATTCGTGTGTGAAGCTTGTTAACTAAGAGTGATGTATTATTTTCACTTTTGCCATAACTTTAGATGTATCAGATGGAGTCCTCATCCTCACAGGTCCCCCCCGCCTCCGCCGCCCGCACCAACGCCGCCACCCCCACTAGCCCAGCTGCCCCCCCCCTTTTGCCTGACCCTGGCCCTCTCCGCGTCCGTCCCCTGTTCCCACAGCACGCGCCTCCTTGCATCAGCGAGTTGCGGCCCGGTAGATTCAGATCTGGTGTCCGAGGATTTAGTCCCGCAGACACAGCATTCAATTCGGCGACCTACCCATGGAGCTCCCCATAGATCCTCCAGCTTTGGCATCACAGGCCATGCCCTGGCTGCAGTCTTGTTGCCACAGCTGGATGCCCAACTTGCTCCCCCTGCAGCGGCCGAAAGCTCGGTTGGCCAGCCTGCAGTTCTACAACAGGAGCAGGTTGCGCCTATGGCTGCACCCGGCAGAGAATAGGCTGGATCCCAGGAAGCTACGCTACTGAAGACCAGAGCGGACCATGGGAGACAATCTTGGGAAGGCGCGACAGGAGGAGCAGGAGGAGCAACATTGACTCTCGGCCACCTACCAGAGCTCCACCTTCTAGATTTTCTTTGCTGCTTAAAGAGAAGGCTGCTGGATGCTGCTATCGCTGCCTCAGCCCCTCCCACTTCATTGCCTCCTGTCGGGACCCGCCGAAGTGTCTGATCTGCAGTGCTTCTGGCCATAAGGCCCGCTGGTGTCCGAAGGCAAGGCATGCTGCCTCGTTGGGGACCAAACGTCAGGAGGTACCGCGTAGTTCCTACTTCCCGCCGCTCAGGAAGATGGACGGTGCTGGCAACGCCTGGTCTGCCAGGCCCGACAATGTGCGCTGTTTCAACAGGTTAACCCTACAAATGGTGCGCGTTGAACGCGAGCTTATGTCAAGAGGGATCATCGTGCTCCTAATCACAAGGCATTTGCAGAGCTCAAACAGGCAGATCCAGCGCATCCTTGCTGATTTCTTTGAAATTAGGAGGGATGACGTCCAGGTCATGATGCATGGGCCCAAGAAATACCTGGCAATCTTCACAAGCACAGGAATGCGAGATGCGGTTCTACGCAAGCCCTTCGTGGATGAGGAAGATCTCCATCTCCGCTTTCGCCCTTGGTCGCGACTCGCCACAGGGAACGTCAATCAGCTGAGGTACAGGATGCGCCTATGCATAGAAGGAATCCCCAGATCGGAGTGGGGTCTGGAAGCAGTCGCTGCGATTCTCGCACATGCTGGCTTACAGGATGGAGGATTTGATGAACCGCTAGAGGAGAAGGAGACAGGATGCATGCGCACTTGGATTACCATTCCTGATCCAGAAGCGGTGCCAAAAGCTGGCGTGTACTACACTGATGAGAGCCTGCGGAGGCCTCTGTCGCCTTCTTGTGTGGAAGAAAATGACCCCCTCTCTGAGCCGCGCCACCAGCAGCTACCGCCGCGCGACCAGCCGCTTCGTCTGATGGTGCACCCGTTCCTGGTGCACGTCGACCAGCTAATCAACTACGACCCACCTGAGCTAGAGCTGCCATACAGGGGGTCTAGCTTGGGTAGCCCGACGAGTGGTGATCTATCATCTCCCTCATCAAGCTCGATTCGCGGCCCGGGAGCGGTCTCCTTTCACTGGGAGCTTGGAGTTAAGGACGATTTTTTCCCGTCCAGGCGCCACTCCGTTCACGACCGTCTCTCCGTCCCTCGGGTTTTGACCAGGACAGAGACCGGAGTCGCAGCCCACCGCTGCGTGAGCCGGGAAGGCGGACAACAGGCTGGGATGTGCACCCTCACAGGAACAATAGCAATTCCAGGGGCCGCGAACGCGGTGACCATCCAGCTACGCACGGTCACAACAGGAGAGGTGGGGGACACTGCCGGGAAGATCCATGAGATGTTGATAGCTCAGAGGAAATTTACGGCGATATAGTCAGCACAGTGAGGGAGCGCTCACGATCCCCCTCTTGGCTCACAAGGTCGAAGCAGACTCAAGGTTTGCCTCAGATGGAGATGGAGCCGTTGACTGAGGTCATTGCACAGGTCCGCCTCCTCTCGTTTGAAGATCTGGGAAGTATGGACCCAATAATGGACGAGGCGGAAGCCACCTTGCTCCCACCCATCCATGTGCTGACGCTGATCAAGCCGATCACTGGGCGGCAGGACAATCAACAGGAGGAGCATCAAATTGCTCAACAGGGAGAACTGCAGGCCCCTGTTCTCGAGGCAGATTCAAGTGGTTTGGAGGTGGATGACGCCATGACGTTGGCTGCATTTAGACAGCTTGTGACTCGCCCGCTGCGGCGACAGCTAATTCCATCCATGCCATGCACTAGGAGCAAGACCAAGCGGGCGAAGCAGACAGGAACACATATAGGAACTCAAAGCAAGAGAAGAAAGGCCCCAACTCAGCTGGAGTCTCAATGATGGAGAAGGCAAGGATCCTGCTGGTGAAGAAGCTTGGAATCCTGCAGGCCGAAAAAGATCCAGCCGCAACACACTTTGCCCGTTACAAGGACCTGTTCAAGGAACCACTTATAGAGGACATTGTGATTGCTTTTGCCACGCTTGCAAGTGCATTAGGAAAAATTGATGTTGCTGCTGTGCTTAGTGCCTCGGCCTAAGGTTCGATCCTCGACCTTCCTGCGTGAGTTCTCTAACTCCTTATGTGTGCTCTAATTGTCCCTTTTGTGGTGTTTGTGTCCTGGTCCCTAGTTTTGTCCCAGGTTGCCTGGGTGTTGTGGTGCATCAGGCATCTAGTTGATGTTAGATCCTCGCCTGCCAGTTTGTTGGTGCGAGCCCCCTCGTATTTACGCAGAGCGCTTTACTTAGCTTCTTCTCTTGTTGCCTGTTGTTCTCTGCGTGCTCCCTGCCATCGGCTACAGGGCGTCGCTACCGGACCCCCTTTCCCTACTCCTTCACGCACAGGTACAGCGGTGAAAGAATCCCCCTCCCCCAAAATGTCACCTCATCATGTAAGACTTGTATCCTGGAATGTGAGAGGACTTAATAGCAATGTGCGTAAAGATGCAGTGTGACAAGCCCTTGATCAATACAGGGCAAACATTGTATGCTTACAGGAAACAAAATGGAGATAATAGACGATATTTTTATCAGGCGTGTACTGGGAATGAATTCCTAGACAACTACTGCTTCCTGCCAGCAAATGGATCCAGGAGGGAATCATCCTAGCTTGCTCAAGCCGATTCTTTAGCCTCACAGAGCCAATGCCCAAAACCTATTCCCTTACGGCCACAATTAAACACCTTGACTCCGATCTTCAGTGGTCTTGCACTGGAGATGGACCGCAATCTGAATCTGACAAGCTCCTTTTTCTTCAAGAGATCAGGAACCTCAAGCCAATCACTCTTGATAAATGGCTGCTCAAAGGAGACTTCAACCTCATCTTAAAAGCGTCCGACAAAATAACAGTCAAATCAACACGATTGACAACCTACAGATCCGAGAACTCAAGCTTCACGGCCATGCTTTTACATGGTCTAATGGTCAAGATAACCCAACACTGTCGAACATTGATAAAATGCTTTGCTCTGCAGCCTGGGATTTACAATTCCATGACTGCATCCTTCATGCCTTGTCGACAACGATTTCGGATCACTCCCCTCTGATGCTGATGGGAGTGCACCACGAGTTCAAGCTTAGATCATTCAAATTCGAAGACTGGTGGATAAAGATCCCTGGAATGTATCAAGTCGTACATGATTACTGGACCAAACCAGTGATTTCGTCCGACACATTCAGATGCCTACAGACAAAGCTCGGACGTCTATTCAAAGGCTAACAAGCTGGAGCCGTAACCTCATCGGCAAACACAAAGATGCAGTTCGCGATCTCTTCAGAGATCATTCTGTAGCTTGACAAGGCATATGAATACAGAATCTTAACGGTGCTCGAGCACGCTCTCCATCCATGCCTGAAGAATAAACTCCTGGGCCTTGTTGCTATACGAAAAGCACGCGCAAGACAGAGATCCCGTCAACTCTGAATATGATAAGGAGATGCTAACACGAAGTTTTTTCATCTAAAGATTAATGCCTGAAATAGGAGAAACAGGATACCATATTTAGAGGTTGATGGCCAGGAGATATACAACCAAAGGGAGAGAAACAAATTGCAGAGAAATACTTTGCCAATTTTCTTGGCTCCAAAGAACAGCGACAGTCACCCTCAACTGGGAATCCCTAAGGATTCAGAGAATGAACCCTAGCAAACCTTGAAACGGAGTTCACCGAAGAAGAAATACAGATCACAATCAACAATCTACCAGAAGGAAAAGCACCTGGACCAGATGGTTTCACCAACAGCTTCTTCAAGAAATGTTGGCAGATTATTAAGGAGGACATGATCTTGGCTATCAGGCAGTTCTCTGCACTGCGGGCCGAAAGACTAAATCTCCTAAATGAGGCAGATGTGGTACTCATAGCGAAGAAGGCACAACCAAGAAGTCTAAAAGATTACAGACCAATTAGTCTTATCCAATCCTTTGGGAAAATCTTGACCAATATGATGGCCGCTAGGCTTGCACCGGAGCTCAACAAATTAATATCTGCGACGCAAAGTGCTTACATCAAAGGAAGGGGGATTCAGGACAATTTTCTCTTCACACAAAACATCGTCCGAATGCTACACAGGAACAAGACCCCCGCTCTCTTCCTGAAGCTTGATATGCAGAAGGCTTTCGATTCGGTTAGCTAGGAGTTCATGCTTGAATTATTCACAAAAATGGGATTTGGAAGCAAGTGGCGAAACTGGCTTGCAAATCTCCTCGCCACGTCCTCCTCTCAGATCATCATCAACGGTGAAAAGACTGACAGGGTTTGGCACAGGAGGGGAGTCAGACAGGGTGACCCGCTATCTCCCCTTCTTTTCATCCTCGCTATTGAGCCACTGCAGAACCTTTTTCGTAGAGCCATGGAGGCAAACCTTATCAAACCTATCAGGGGAGTGCTGAATGATCTCAGAATATCTCTTTACGCTGACGATACAGCGATCTTTGCTAATCCAGAAATTGGGGAAATAAGAGCCATCCTCCAATGTCTTCAAGACTTTGGCGCTGCTACAGGACTCCACACGAATATACAAAAGAGTAACGTCTACCCGATCGGTTGCCAAGACATTGATTTACAACAGATTTCCCATCTATTCCCAGCAGAGTTTAAGCAGTTCCCACGTACCTACCTGGGACAGCTGCTACATACTTCCAGGCTGAGGAAAACAGCTCTACAACCAATTTTGACAAGCTTTCCACAAAGCTTGCGGGATGGAAGGGCAAATTCCTCAATAGGGCCAGAAGACTAACACTGATTCAATCGGTCCTCTCACCATGCATGGTCTACATGTTATCAGCTTTCAAGATCCAGAAATGGGCAATCAAGAAGGCGGAAAAAATCATGAGAGCTTTCTTTTGGAAGGGAGATGAGGAATGGTCGGGCGGACATTGCCTCGTGAATTGGAAACAAATATGCAGACCTAAAAATGAGGGAGGACTTGGCATAAAGGACATCCATAGGTTTGGCTCGGCGCTGCATCTTAGATGGCTTTGGTTAGAATGGAACTCCACGCCAAACCCTGGCATGAGCAATTAACTCCTTGTGATAGCAGTGATAGGTCCCTTTTCGACGCCTCAATGTCGATCACAATCGGGAAAGGAGATAAAGCGAAATTCTGGACCTCCAGGTGGCTCGGTGGAATTGCACGAAAGGAAGAGATGCCTGCTCTATTTGCGATCATCAAAAGGAAGAACAAAACAGTGGAGTTCGAACTACAAGATAATAGATGGCTTAAATCGCTGCGACGAATTAAAACACAGGAACAGGTGCTGCAATTCATCCAACTCTGGAATGTAATTGCCCAAACACCAAGGAACCTACAGCGGGAAGACACAATTGCCTGGAGGTGGACGAACACGAAACAATACTCCGCCAAATCGGCCTACAACATTCTATTTGAGGGATCTTTCCCTAAGATTTAGAGTGACAATATCTGGACGGCGCAGGCAGAGAACAACTATAAAATACATGTCTAGCTAGTGCTACAAAACAGGATCATGACAGCAGACAGGTTGCAAGACAGAGGTTGGCCTAATGGAACAATATGCACTCTTTGTGGGAACCATGCCGAAACTACGGTTCATATATCTCTGAGGTGTTCTTTCGCCAGATAGATATGGCAAAGACTCACAACGTTGAATGGATTCGGACCTCTAGAGTTCTTGGAAGGCACGGACGAGACCCTACAAACCTAGTGGCACTCCCGTGGCCCACACCTTGACCAAAAGGAGAAGCCGAAGCTTTATGGTATTCTCGCATATGGGCTCTAGAACCCGTGGAAAGAGCGGAATGTCCGCATTTTCCGGCATCAGTTCAGATCAGTTGACGGGGTTGTTTCTCGTACGATGGATGACATCAAATCCAGACATCTAGCTTTCCAGCGAGATGATTATGTGCTCGGAGTATCGACCCTGATTTAGTAATCCGGCATTTCCTTTTCTAACTCACGGGGGCCTTTGGCCGGTGCGCTTGTATATAATTTTTGTACCTTGTTCTAATTCATCTATAAGAAAGGCAGTGCTCCTGCCATTTTATTCTAAAAACTTTTGCTATAAAAACCACCTTGAGTGCATGCGTGCTCAAGAAAAACGGTGATCACGAAAACTGTCACCAGTTTGCTTTGTTTCTAGTTTAATGATTTTCGTCAGCTTAAATAAGTGTAGATATTCTCCGGCCGGTATTGTACTTGGAAGAAATAATGCGAAAGCGCTTTCTTGACTTTGAGCTGAAACCAACAATCCATGATATCCAAACAAATCCTCCTTTGCCTCGCATGAATTGATTTCGATCCATTCAATTAGATTCCAACTAATAAAATCTGAATTTGATTCTAGAAGCTATCAATTATATTTTTCATATTTGTTTTTCACATTGAGATTTATAAAATTCATTTTGTAGAAGTTTGGTATTTAAAATTTCAACTCGCGTTCGCACTTTAATTTTCTCAAAATCGGCCGAGATTTGATGGGCAATGTTCACATGCAAAGCAGATATTTTGTGCTTGTTGGTGGATCGGAAACATGCAAGTGGTTCCACAGATTTGTAGATGTGGCTTTCGTAAAATTTTGGTATTTTAAATTTCAACCTCGTGTTCGCACAAAAAGAAAATCATAGATTTGCACAAAAAGAAAATCATGGAATCATTTAAGATTTTTAGGGGTGACTTGGTGCATAGAGGAGCAACCTTGTGCATATTAACGGCGCCATGCAAGTAGGTGGACCCGTATGCTTGTGGAGGTAGCATTCGTAAAACTTCAATATTTAGAATTTAAACCTTACGTTCACACCATAATTTGTTTATAAAATTAACTGAAACTTGTGGAGATGAGTAAGTTTTGGGGAGAAACTTTGAGCATTTTGATGGTCCCAGGTCTGCAAGTAGGTTCCACAAGCATGTGGACTCACAAATTTCATTTGATTCTTTGCCTGATAGTAAAGAATTGGTTTTGTGGGACCCACACAATTTAACTGATTCTTTGTTGATACCAAATAATTGGTTTAGTTATATTCTATCTATTGGAATTAGGGTGATAATTAATGATTGCAGTTCTCGATGTTTAAAATTTTAACTTGCGTTCACACTATAAACTTTTTATGGAATCAACTAAAACTTGTTGGAGGTGAGTAAATGTTTAGAAGAGAAACTTGTGCCTTTTGTTAGGTCAGAGTATGTAGGTAGGTCACACAAGCTTGTGGGACCCACAAATTTGATTGATTCTTTACTAATAGCAAATAATTGGTTTTGTTACGTTCTGATCTATCGGAACAAGGCTGAGAATTATGATTCCAATTCTCGACGTTTAGAATTTAAGCCTAGCTTTCACACCACTAAACTTTTTATAAAATGAAACTTGTTGGAGATGAGTAAATGTTCAAACGAGAAAGTTTGTATATTTTGGGGAGTCCAGGCACACAGGTAGGTCCCACAAACTCCTGGGAGCCACAACTTCTATTTGATTCTTTATTGATAGTAAAAAATTAGTTTAGTTATGTCCTAATTAGGGTGGGAACTTATGATTGCGATTCTTGTGGCAGCTAAATACTTCTATTTCTAGAATCCAATTTAGACCCTTCAATTCTATGCTATTTCTATAATCCGATCTAGATCCTTCAATTCTATGCTCAGTTCAAGAGAGCCAAACGAAGTGCTTAATTGCAATATCTGATGTTTGTTTCGCCTCCCTCAAAATACAAAATTGACAGCTCTAACAATGTGTTCCGTCGATAGTTGTTTTCAATTGGGATGGTAATGCTGGGAATTACCATTCCAATACATGTTGAATACTGCGGCGCCCTTGTCCTGGAACCTACGCTATGCAGCTGTACTGACCGATGGAAATTGGCAGCAGCAGCTAAGCAGTTGAATTAGTACAGCATTTACTTTGTGTTGGCCCAGAAAGATTTCTTCCTCATACACGTCTTCATCCCCGGGAACGGCAAGCAACAAGACATTTTCCACTCCTTTGGTGCAACACAAATCACAATCTGCACTAGTTTCATAACTAAAGCATCAAATATGACACAGACACAGGGTACTACTGATGTAGCACCAGTATTGGAGGAACAACTCCAATGTGCTTAAGGATAGAATAGCACAACTTGTTGAAGGAACAGCTTAAGGCCCAATGGGCAATCCGAATCCACGGACAGCAAGAGCTTAATCCAAAGCTCTCATGGATAATAGATCTAATCTAAGATCTAGGATAAGAACACAAAGTTCTATTAAGGGGTTTCTGAATACAATGACATAAGTTACAAAATGAGAGGGCATTGCCTCTATTTATAGGCTTCAAAATCTCATACAACTCATATACAACTCTCATGACACCTCCTAACCAACTAGATGACAACTCCTAATTGACAACTACTATCTTACTCAATGACAACTCACACATAGTTAGCTAATGGATAACTATTGAGATAATAACATATGTCATGACATCATATTCTTCTTGGCAAAGCTTTCATGAAGCATATGGAAAAATAGAAGTCAAGGCAAAATTGACTTCCAACACTTAGTAGCAAAATTCAAATTGGATTGTAATAGCTAAAGGTTTAGATATCCTGCATGTGTGTATGATGTTCCTCATCATCCTCCCCTACTTGTTTGGAACTCGACCTCGAGTTATCTTCATAAAGAGTTTGCTCCGGATGATAGAGTGATAGATCAGCAATATTAAAAGTATTGGATATATTCACCTTACTTAAAAGTATTGGATATATTCATCTTACTTGGTAAATCTACTTTATAAGCATTATCATTTATCTTCTGTAATATAGAAAATGGTCCATACTTTCGTTGCCTTAACTTTCCGTGAACCCCCATACGTAGTCGCTCCTTTCTAAGATAGACCATCACTTGGTCACCAACCTGGAATGACATTGGTCTCCTTTTCTTATCCGCTAACTGTTTGTACTTCTGATTTGATGCCTCTAGAACATCATGGATTTCTTTAAATAAGTTTGAGTAATTGTGGCGCTGACCTTGAGTTTTCCCTTGTTGGTAGTTTCGCTAAGTCAATCACATGTGTTGGAGTCTTAGTGTAGACAATGGAGAAAGGACTATGTCCTGTAGATCTGTGTTCTAAGTTATTGTAAGCAAACTCAGCAAGGGATAATGCCAAGTCCCATTGGCCTCTCTTGTTTCCACATATGCAGCGAATTAAGTTACCCAAAAATTTGTTCACCACTTCTGTTTGGCCATCCGTTTGTGGATGTGCAGTGCTTGAAAATTTTAGCTCAGTATTAAATTGCTTCCATAATGTAAGCCAAAATGCAGCAAGAAACTTGCTGTCACGATCTGAAACAATAGATCTTGGAACACCATGGAGTCTAACTACTTCTCTAAAGAACATGTTAGCCACATGGTGAGCATCCGTTGTTTTCCGACAAGGGATAAAATGAGCCATCTTAGAAAATCTATCTACTACCACATAAACAGCATCGTTTCCATGCCTTGTTCTTGGTAAACCAAGAATGAAGTCCATTGATAAGTCCTCCCATGGTGCACTTGGAACTGTTAATGGCATATATAGCCCAGTATTTTGAACTTGGCCTTTATATGTTTGGCATATAGGACATCTTTGCACAAACTTTCCAGCATCTCTCTTGAGTTGCGGCCAATAATAGCGTGCCTCTAGATGAGCTATAGTTTTATCACGCCT
>JAGXJF010001058.1:0-107883 GCA_019208055.1 Stipa capillata | reverse complement strand
TATCAAGTGGCCAGAGTGATGAGGTGTACTAGTTACAGTTGACTAACATCGATGCAACTGATCGATTTACTTACTAAGCATTAGTCAAGAAATTTAACATGTACTTGTTTGAGTAATCGGTGGATTGAGACCCGGTGATTATTCTCATGTGTAAAAATACTGGATTACACACAGATCGGGTGTGTCATTTTTATTGATCAAGGTCACACACTTCTTCGACCTCTCCTTGCCTCAGCTCAGGTTTTACGCGTACTTAGCTTCCTTTAATCAAGGCATTAAGCTGTCTGAACTTCACTCGATTAAATTCTTAAGATTAATTCTAGTCACCAAGGTATCAAGACCACCGGTTCTTTTACTACACAAATTATCAAATACCAAAATGGCCTTAACACCAATTAGCTGCCATGATTAACGGTATCAAATTCGACTTAAGGATGATCATATCTACATTATTATATACTAACTAATCTTGCTACAAGAGGGGCTTGCAAGCCAGAGAGGAAGGCATTAGATCAAACGAATTGGCCAATGGCAATTCTAAAACCAATTGAATCGTCCTATTAGCAAAGACATGCAGTTAACTAGCTCTAATGGTAACTCAATTATCTACTAAGCAAACCATTGATTCGTGGGCTACAACGGTAGAGACCAAACAACTCCTATCTAGCAGCAGTGCAGTTCATGCATCAATAGAAATCAGTCGGGCCAGTCATGGAGGAACCCTAGGATTGGGAGCAACAACAAGGGAATTTGGGGAAAATTTTACCAGAGGAGGCCGACGGCATGGGCAGAGAAGGAAATCTGGTGAGGCTCGTCGGCGCTGGGCTTGGGGATGAATGTGGCAGGGTGGCGTTGTCGTTGGCGGTGAGGCGGAGTACCGTGGTCGCCGGTGATGGGAGGGTGCTACTGCCGGTGCCGAGGTCGACGCTGGCGGGGAGCTCCGGCGGCAGTTGGGGAGGGGCCAGGCTGCGGCAACCACAGCCGACGGCTACCGCGGCAGATCCAGCGGCATGGCGGCCCGGAGATGGTGGTGGTGCGGCAGGGCAGCGGGGGAGCGGTGGCGAATGGTGGGGCTTGCCCGGGTGGCCCATCGGCCACCACGACCGGCGCTAGGGCGAAGACGACGGTGAGCGGATGAGGCAGTAGATCCGGCGGAGCTGCGCCGCGAGGTTGGGGAGGTGGTGCGGCCATGGGCGGTGGGAGGCGACGACCGGAGGAGGCGCCGGTGACAGGGAGGTGAGGAATGGCAGCGGCGCACCGGTGGGGGGGGGGCTGCGGTGCTGGGGATGAAGAAGGCGGCGGCGAGCTTGGAGAAGGAGGCGTGCGGTGGGGAGCTGTTGGGGAAGAAAATGGGGAGAAGAAAAAAGGGCATGCGGCCTGGGGCACGTGGAGGAGCAAAGCTACAAGCGGGACCCACGTGCAGGTAAGGTATTTTCCTTTTCTTTTGTTTTGTTCTTTGCTGTTTTTAGAATTAGATTTTTAAAATAAGGCTAAATACAACATCAAGTTGAAATTTTGCAAGAATTGGAGAATGAAAAATCCACTCGGTTGACTTATTTCACTTTTGTTTCAAAAGGAAAGCTTTGAGCAAGTCCTTTAATTAAGTAGGCAATTGTGGTCTAGAGATTTAATTCTTTTGATGTTAGTCCCCCGATATATTTGGTGCTTATAAAGAATTGGTAGGATAAAAGCTAAGTGAAGCTAGATTCAGGATTTCGTTTAGGGTTGTTTTCAGATCTTATGTTAGGGTTGTTATTCGGAGTCGTATCTTAACGGCCTAAATGCATGCATATGTTGAGAAGAAAACCGGTTTATCCACGATGATCCTTATTGATCTCGTTTCTTAAGATTTGGGTCACTATAGTGTTCCACACCACGGCAGAGCCAATGCGATCCCGACACGGCGACGGCGTCGTTGCTCACGTGGCGATGAGGGAATTCTCTATGCCGCGGTGGGGCGTGCTCTACGTCACGGGGGAGACAAAGTTGTTCCTATACGGCGACGGAGACGTTGCTCACGTGGCAGTGAGGGGACCCTCTA
Organism: Stipa capillata; assembly: GCA_019208055.1. Lineage (NCBI taxonomy): Eukaryota > Viridiplantae > Streptophyta > Magnoliopsida > Poales > Poaceae > Stipa > Stipa capillata. The sequence goes on along the minus strand of JAGXJF010001058.1, from coordinate 105,842 downwards.
CCCCACGTCGGAGCGTGTTCTACACCACGGCGGAGCCAATGCAATCTCGACACGGCGATGGAGTTGTTGCTCACGTGGCGGTGAGGGGATTCTCTACGCCGTGGTGGGGCGTGCTCTACGTCACGGGGGAGACAAAGTTGTCCCTACACGGTGACGGAGACGTTGCTCACGTGGCAGTGAGGAGACCCTCTACCCCGCGTCAGAGCGTGTTCTACACCACGGCGGAGCCAATGCAATCCCGACATGACGACGAAGTCGTTGCTCACGTGGCGGTGAGGGGATTCTCTACGCCGCGGTGGGACATGCTCTACGTCACGGGGGAGACAAACTTGTCCTTACACAGTGACGGAGACGTTGCTCACGTGGCAGTGAGGAGATCCTCTACCCCACGTCGGAGCATATTCTACACCACGGCGGAGCATTACCATGCCTCCTCACGATGGAGGGATAATCGTTATCATCCTTGCTGGGCCGGCGCCGGGCTGGCTGTTTTTCTTTGCTTATGTAAACAACACTGCGGCTCGCAGGCCTGTTACATAGTTGTGACAGAGGCAGTAGCAGCCGCCTAGGGCAAAGCCCTTTACAAAAGATGGTACTAACCGGTGCAGCGGCTTGCTAATAAAACTAGAAATGAAACACATGAGGGCTATGAGAAAAGTGCTGAGGCTGACTCGACGTCATATGATGATGCTTCCACACATGAGCTACACGTAGTACTTGCGGAGGTTGTCGGCGTTCCAGCTATGCTTCAACTCTGCTCCTTCAAGGGTTTTTAAACGGAATGACGATGGGCGCGTGACGCAGATAACCTCGTATGGTCCTTCCCACTTTGAGCTTAGCTTTCCATCGGCCTCGGGGTTGGCCTTCTTCTTGAGCACGAGGTCACCCACTTGAATGGGCCGTCGGCGAACGGTCTTGTTGTAAGCCTTCGCCATCGAGGCTTGATATCGTTCGATGTTGAAGGTGGCTTCTTGCCTCACGGCGTCAAGGCCATCCAGTGATGTTTGACGAGCTTCATCATCCGGCGGTGACGCAGTGCGGAGTGACCCTAGCCTGACTTCCTCCGGGGTTACCGCTTCATCCCCAAACAAGAGCTTGAATGGGGTGAAACTGGTTGCACGACTTACCGCCGAACGAGTGGACCACAGCACACTGGGGAGCTCGTCTGCCCAACCCCTTTGGGTATGTCAAAGAGGCGTGTGCGCAGGCCGGAGAGCACAATACTATTGGCACGTTCCACCGCACCGTTCGCCTTGGGATTGGCGACTGACACGAAGCACAAGTTAATGCCAAGGCCGACGCAGAACTTACGAAACGGGGCCGCGTTGAACTGAGTGCCATTATCGACAGTTAGCTCGCACGGCACTCCGAAGCGGCAGATGATATTTTTCCAAATGAACTTTTGAACAGCAAGCGATGTTATGTTGGCCAACTGTTCGGCTTCGATCCACTTGGAGAAATAGTCAACCGCAACAACCACAAATTTGCGGCCATGACTTTTGACCTTGAACGGGCCGATGAGGTCGAACCCCCAACGCGCGAGTGGCCACGAGGGGGACTCAGTTGCAAGTTATGGGTAGGGAGATTTGGTCCCCGACCCATCAACTCGCATGCCGGGCATGTCTTGACGAGGCCTTGCGCGTCACGAAGGGCAGTTGGCCAATAGAAACCTTGTCGAAAGGCCTTGGACATTAGGGCGCGTGGCGCGAGGTGGGAGCTGCACAGCCCCTGGTGGATTTCTCGCACGAGATCGGCTCCTTCTTCCTTGGAGATGCACCGAAGGTACGGCGCACAACACCCCGCGCTTGTAAAGGGCTTCTTGGTGAATAATAAAGCCCCTGGCCCGGCTCTTCAGTTTCTGTGCCTCGACGGGGTCATCGGGCTCTGTTTCATCTGTGAGGTAGCGGAGGATTGGTGTTCTCCAGTCTTGCTCTTCAATGTGGTGCACCTCCAGGAGGTCCTTTGTTGCTGGCGCCGTGATGACCTCGTAAAAGACGTCTGATGGGACCTCAGCTCGCGTGCTCGCAGCGCGCGCTAGGCCGTTGGCGTCGGCATTCTCCGAGCGCGGGATGCTGCGCACGGTGATACCGACAAAGTGTTTCTCGGTGGCCCGCGCTAGGGCGAGGTACTTGATCATCTCGGGGTCTTTGGCCTGATAACTCTTGTCAACATGCCCGGCTATGAGCTGGGAGTCGCTCTTGACCATCACCCTCCGTGCCCCCAAGGCTCGTGCCTTGCGCAGGCCGAGCAACAACGCCTCGTAATCGGCGATGTTGTTAGTGGCCTTAAACTCGAGACGCACGGAGTACGAGGTGCGTGACCCCTCAGGCGATTCCAGGACAGCCCCTGAGCCAGCACCATCGGAGCACCAGGAGCCATCCACGTATAATGTCCACAGCAAGTCAGCATGACCTTGGGTGACGGGATGTTCCGACGGGACCCATTCCGCCACAAAGTCTGCCAGCACCTACGACTTGATCGCCGTCCGAGGGAGAAAGTCGATGACGAATGGGGCGAGCTCAGCCGCCCACTTCCCGATGCGTCCGGAGGCCTCTTTGTTGTGGAGCATCTCTCCGAGGGGGAAGGAGGACGACACTCGAATAGAGTGAGCGAGGAAGTAGTGCCGCAGTTTACGGGACGCCATCAGCAACGCGTATGCGAGCTTTTCTAGCTCGGTATATCGCGCCCTGGCACCTTGAAGCGCTTCTGAAACATAGTATACCGGGTGATGGATTGTGTTTTCTTCTTTGGCCAAGACGGCGCTCACTGCTGCCGGAGTAGCTGCTAGATACAACAATAGGCTCTCCCCTTGGGCGGGGCTTTGCAACAACGGTGGCGACGTGAGGTACCTTTTCAGGTCATCCAGGGCTGCTTGGCTGTCCACCGTCCACTCGAAGTCGGTGGACCCTCGCAGAACTTTGAAGAAAGGGAGGCCCTTCTCAGCAGATCTGGAGACAAACCTCCCAAGCGCCACGAGGCGTTCGGTAAGCTTTTGTACCTCCTTGACGTTCTCAGACGGGCGCATGTCGAGAATGGCTTTTATTTTTGAAGGGTTAGCCTCGATTCCCCTTCTTGACACGAGGAAGCCGAGCAGCTTCCCTGCCTGAACACCGAACACACATTTCTCCAGTTTGAGTTTCATGCCGGCTTAACAGAGGTTGTCAAACGTCTCCTGTAAGTCCGCCGCGTGGGCGGCGGCTATCATGCTCTTGACGACGATGTCATCGGCATAGGCCTCGATGTTGCGCCCAACTTGGCTGGAGAGGGCCTTATGCACGAGCCTGGAGAAAGTAGCTCTGGCATTTTTCAACCCAAACGCCATCTGGACATAACAAAATATCCTGGAAGGCGTGATGAAGCTGGTTTTCTTCTCGTCTTCCCGTGCCATCCACACCTGGTGATACCCTGAGTAGGCGTCGAGGAAGCTCATAAGTTCACACCCGGATGTAGCATCGATGAGTTGATCGATTCATGGCAGCGGAAAGTTGTCTTTCAGGCATGCGCGGTTGAGGTTGGTGTAGTCCACGCACATGCGCCACTTGCCGTTGGCCTTCTCGACTAGGATAGGATTGGCCAGCCATTCGGGGTGCATGACCTCGCAGATGACTCCTGCCTTGTGGAGCTTATCCACCTGCTCCCGGGCCGCGATCTGATGCTCCACCGACATCTTTCGCAGTTTCTGCTTGACAGGACGCACATCGGGGTTGACGAGCAATCTGTGCTCGATGATCTCCTGGGAGACACCGGGGAGGTCCTCGTGCTCCCATGCAAACATGTCTCTGTTGGTCCACAACGTGTTAAGGATGGCCTCCTCATTGATTGGGTCGAGGATGACCCCGATGAGCACTGTCTTGGTCAAATCACCCTCTGAGAGCGGCATGGCGCGCGTCTCGCCATCAGGTTTAGGTTTTGGCACCCACCACCCTGAGGTTGGCGGATCGGGAGCCCCTTGTGCAGCCTTGTCACCTTCTGACTGGACAATGTGGACATACCGGATGGCCACTTGGATGTCGCTGTCGATCTCACGGGACAAGTCTTGGTTGCCCCGCACTGTGATGATCCCTGAGGAGGCTGGGATCTTCATGCAGAGAAAGGCGTGGTGTGGAACCGCGCTAAATTTGTTCAGCGTGACCCAGCCAAGGATGACATTGTATTGGTAAGGGATGTTGACAACATCGAAGACAATGCTCTCCCTGCGAACGCAATCGCCGGCCCCGAATTCCACTGGAAGCTCAATCTTGCCGAGGGCTGGGACTGGCTCACTACCAAATCCCAGGAGTGGTACCCCCCACGGGGGTGAGGCACACGCGAGGGATTCCCATCTCGGCAAGTGTAGATGCGAAGAGGATGTCCGCTGAGCTACCCCCATCAATGAAGACGCGGCGCACGTCGTAGCTGTTGATGACCGCCGAGATGACGAGAGCGTCATGGTGAGGAAAGGTGATTCCGACGGCGTCCGCCGGGCCGAAGGTCACGGTGGCACCGACCCACGTAGGTAGTTCAGTGGGTGGGAAGAAACCAATGTGGTTGACTTGATGAGTGTAGGCTCGACGCTGCCGCTTGGATGCGTAGGTGTGAGCTATTGCCTCCAGTGATGGCGTTGATGATTCGCTGGGTGCCGATGGTTTGCACTAGTGCTCTGCCACCTGGCGGTAGTGGTGGTGGAGGCGGTAACTGTAAGGCGGGCTCTCCTTGCTCCCGAGCACGGCCTGTCGGCTCCGCGATGCTCCTGCCGCCGGGGCGCCGTGGTTGTCGACCCCGCCGGGCCGCGATGACAACCTCGCACTCTGCCGTGGAGTGAGTGCTTACTCAGTGTACTTCATAGAACTTGCCTTGTGACCTGCTGCCTCCGCCCCTTCTGTGATTACCGTGCCCAGCCTGGCTATTGCTTTCGCGATCGTGGTGGTCGCCGCGCCTCCAACCCTGGTGATCCAGGCGTGGGTGGTCTCGTTCTTCACTGCGTGCTTGGTTCTGCCGACTACCTCACTGCTGGCCTTGGCTTTGGTAGCGTGTTTGCGGGGCAGGAGTCTCGCACTCCTCCATGTGGTGTACTCCCCGTTGGCATGGCCGACGCTTATCATGATTCTCCACGTCAGGCGCGAACTGCGCAGCTAAGGCCAAGGCTTCGGCTCTTCTCTGCTCTCTTCCTTCCTCGGCCCGGGAGTATGTGTCCATGATTTCATAGAGCTCCCTAATCGTCCTCGGCTGCTTCCTGTCAAGCTTAGCTGCCAGGTCCTCATCACGTATTGCATGACGTGCAGCGTCACACACACTTTGGTCGGTGATGTCACGGACTTGGCATTGGAGGTTGGAGAAGCGTTTGCGGAACGCCCGGATGGACTCGCCCGGTGCTTGCTTGAGGATATTCAGATCCGAAGAGGTGACTTGTTTGTTTATGCTTCCCTGGAAGCGACCGTGCATCTACTCGCGGAGGTGCTCCCACGAGTACACCGAGCTAGGAGGCAATGAGAGGTACCACGTGTGAGCTAATCCGGTGAGTACGAGCAGTAGACTTTTTGCCATCACCACCTCGCCTCCTCCGGCAGCTGATACAGCAGCTTCGTACACGCGAGTGTACTCAGTGGGATCTGTCTCACCATTGTACTTGGGGAGATCCACCGGGCGAAACTTGCTTGGCTACGGGTTAGCCGCAAGCCCTGTGCTGAGCGGGCTGAGCATGTCTGTGAGGTTGACGACCTCCGGCCGTGGCGGTCGAGCAGCAGGTGCGGTGGCCGGAGCTGGGATGCTGACGTCAGGTGGGGCAGCAGGGTATACGTGTTCTTTGCCCGGGCGTTGACCTGGGTCTTGCGTTCCTTGGTTGCTAGTGCTAGCCCCGGCATCGCGGAGGATTGCCTGCGCTGTTTGTTGATTTCATGCTATCTCTTCACGGAGTGGTTCGGCGCGTGCTTGCGTGTTTGCCAAGTCTTGGAGGAGTTCGTCGGCTGCTTGGTGGTTGCGTCAGACGTTCTCCCGTGCTTCCGCTATGACTTCTTCTCGTGACCGACGAACAACGTCGGCTCCGCCTTGGGCCGCTGCAAGCTGTGCTCGGAGCTCCACAGTTTCTCGGGCTAATGCCGCCGTGTGGAGGGCCTCGACTTGGGCTGCTTCTAGCTGGGCCCGGAACTGCTCTGCCCGCTGGGCTGCGGCGGCTACCTGCTGCCTCAATGCCTCCATCTCTCGCTCGGCATAAGCGAGGGCTCCCGAGGTGTCTGGCCCGGTGGACTGGGCATTGACGATAGGGGCTATGTCGTTATTCATCGCAGGTGTGGCTGCGCGTGTTGTCGTCATCGCGGCGGTCTAGGGGCGCGAGCCGGGGTGCTCGGAACCAGGTTGGCGATGCTTGCGACCTTTCGCTTGGTTCCCTTCTTTGCCTTCGTCTTGGGAGACATGCCTTCTTACTTTGCGGAGGAGCACGTGTGTGGTGTTGAAGACCAACGAGCGCGTGCTACGGTCGTCGGTGTTGTCTCCGGGCCTCCTCTCGACAGCGTCTCAGATGACACAACTTCTTACTCGTTCCCCACAGACGGCGCCAACTGTCGTAGCTACGGGACTAGGCAGTGTACTTTAGGTACCCCCGATCGGTTACGTCAACCTCCGGGAGTACTAGAGAAGTACGAGCAAGTGTATTGTCTGTTGAGGGGGGGCGCGTGGCGACTTTACCGGTGAGATGGAACGTGGAACACTCGTGTCGGGGCGAATTGAAAACTCTCGTATTAATTTCAGGGATTAGGGTTTAAATCTGAGAAATCCGGATCCCCTTCTCTCTACCCCCTGGGTCCTATTTATAGGGGTTGGGAGAGGGGTGTGCGAGATTACAATTATACCCTTCGGGTGATAACACACTATCAGGGGCATTTTGGTCTTTTTACATGAATCTTTATGGAATATTCAAATACTCTAATACTATAATACCCTAATACTTGCTACCATGGCGATGTGTTGTCCTTGGTGCCAGGACGAAACGCAACCCTAATGTCTGCCAGGACGGGGCCCAGCTCCGACGTCTGCCGGGACGGAGCGCGGCCCCGACATTGCCTGCGATGCCAGCGGATTGTGATGACGCCAGGCACAACGTTTCGACGTGATGAGGGAGACCTCGACGTCGCCAAGGAGAAGCCCGTCAGTTCGGGGTAGCGCGGGGACCCTTCCCCCAACACCCTCCGACTTCCATCTCGTGCGAGAATAGAAGGTGAATTCGGATCTTCCAAGTTCAATCCCGGAGGCTCCGAGAACGTTCGCACTTTCCAGAGGCTAAGCTCAATCCCTCTGAGTTCAACTTCAGAGACTCCGAGGACGACTGCGCGTTCCCAAAAGCTAATCTCGTTACCTCTGACTTCAGTCCCGGAGGCTCCAAGGTCGTCTGCGTGTTTCCGGAGGTAACTCTCCGAATCTCCAATTCTATTTCCCAGAGGTTCTGATTTCAGTTCCATGAGTAAGTAGCAAGCCTGCTAGTTGAAGAATCCATATTCAACTCTAGTTTGAGAGGTCCCAGAAAAACAGGCATAACTTTCTCATACGGAATCCATTTGGGGTGCACGACCACTCAAATTAAAGCTAACGACGAAGCGCATCTGAAAAAATACATGTGTTCACACCTGTACTCATCTTGACCCTCAAAATTTAGCCTCTAAGTGGGACTTTTGGGCTTAGGGAGTTTTTCAGTAACTTTTTCTGATCTTGCAAAGGGCATATCTCCTTCGGCCGGACTCTGAATTAGGTGATTCTTATTTCCCTGGATCACTTGAGTCAAGGACTTGCTTCCCACCTTGATCCCGTTTCGTGCTAAGCAACTTGGTCAAGTTGACTTTTTTAGAATCTTCATTTTTAGGCTAAGATTTCCACTAGTCGTTTCGTCGACCTTCTCGGAATTGGCTCAAAATTCCTGAAGACGTAGAGCTTGGCCTCTTGGTCACAGCAGTGAAAACCGTTCATCAATTGGAGTTGCCAAACTCCCCTTCCAGCGCTGCCACTTTTCTACCGTGGTACCATATTTGGCAGTTTTGCTGCCGCGACAGCAATACATCAGCTATTTGCCTTGCTTCTCCTCTGTCGTGGCAAGCGTTGTGCTGATTTTTACTGCCATTTTTGTGACTGCTGTTCTGATTGTTTCTAATTGAGTGGGTTTCTGAGATTAAAAAAGAAAAGAAAAAAGAAAAAAAGAAAAAAATCTCAGAGATCTTTTGCCACTTATCTTTTGCAGCTTCAGTACCTTATCTTTGGGGTACTTCCACTACTACCTTTTTGAGCTTTGATTAGCTTTTCATTGGTCTAAGCTAGGATCAGCAATATTGACTAGTACTTTGAGCACTTATTCAACTTGTATTTGCTGAACTAATTTTTGCTATTTCTTGCTACCATATTGAAGCCAACCAAGCTCCACCTCCCTATATTGTACTTTGTTTAGTCACTTTGGTAATCACTATATTAATCTTTTGATCATCTTTGACACTGCCAAAGGCTGACAGCCACTGCAGCACGGTAAGAATTAGTAAGAGCTTGGTATTTGCTACTGAATTGTTGAGGTTCGTTCCACCCACACCCCACATTCCAGTAGTGATAGGAATATAAACATGTGTTTTGTTTCCTTTTGCTAACCATGGCAGGTGACAATGATGTTTTGATGGGCCTCACGGAGGATCTCCACAGGACCAACGAACGAATGCAAATGCAAGAGAACTGCCTCGAAGCTATTGAGGATGGACAGGCAGCCGCTAATGCTAACATTACTACTATTCTTGCTCGCCTTGATAATCTTGCAGGTGTTGCGATACCTGCACCTCGTCTCCCAAACAATGATGGAGTACCACGTGCACTGCGAGTCCCTTCAGCTGCAACCAACAACGGCGACGCCTCTGTTCAGCGAGCAGCATCCGTGGGATCGGGAGCCGAGGACGACTATAGTGTTGATTCTGAGGATGAGGATAACGTCAACCACAACAACGACCGCGATCACTGTCGACAACGCTACAATCGTCATGGTATGCGGCGACCAGAACGGCCACGGCGCGACCAAGATAGAGATGACGTATTCTCTAAGGTGAAATTCATTATGCCCCCTTATGAAGGTAAATATGATCCTGATGCATACCTCACATGGGAGGATACACGTGTTAGGGCTGCTACTAGTGAGTTTTCTGATTTTGCTTCTATTTGGTGGAAAGAACACTGTAGAGTACATCCTCATAATATTCCAACCACTTGGGATGCTTTAAAATAGTTAATGAGACATCGGTTCGTTCCCTCATACTATGCTAGAGATTTATTGAACAAATTAATTGTAGCATTTAAATCAAGGAAATAGATCTGTAGAAGACTATTATCAAGAATTACAAATTGGAATGCTTCGCTGTGGTTTAGTTGAGAATGAGGAAGCTTCTATGGCTAGGTTTATGGGTGGATTAAAGAGAGATTGCTGATATTCTTACTTATAAGGACTATAACTCTCTGAGCCGTTTATTCCACCTTGCTATACATGTTGAACATGAAGTACAGGGGCGCTCGAGACCACGTACTAACTTTTCTGCAGGTCGTGCTTCCACTTGGGCGCCGCGCGCACCCGCTGCCCTGCCCACTCGTACATCCACAGCGACTCCTTCAAACTTCAGATCAGCTCCAGCTCCTACTCCTTCCAATTCAGCATCCCGTACTATGACACCGACGAAAAATGCTTCATCAACTCCTGCTAAAAGTGCGTCGTTGGTGGCCTCCACGGGGAGAACAAAGGATATTCAGTGCCATTGCTGCAAGGGCTTCGGCCCATGTCATGAAGGACTGTCCTAACAAGCGCGTCTTGCTCATTCGTGAAGACAGCGACTACGACTCCGCGAGTGATTTCGATGAGGAGGCCTATGTTTTGCTTGCTGAACATGAACAGGGTGACACCAAGTCTGACCAAGATGAAGAGCATGTGACACTGAAGATACCGACTGGTACATGAGTATTATAGCACACCATGTGCTTAGTGCTCAGATTGTGCGAGATAAGAAAGATCAGCGCCACAACCTCTTCCACATCAAAGGTATCATCAAGGAGCGTTCGGCTCGTATAATCATTGATGGAGGAAGTTGCAATAACTTAGCAAGCATCGACATGGTGGAGAAGCTTAGGCTACCTACACGACCACATCCACATCCTTATTACATTTAGTGGTTCAATGATGGCGGTAAAGTAAAGGTAACACGCATGGTGAGCGTTCAATTTTCCTTGGGTTCATACCATGATATTGTTGACTACGATATTGTGCCTATGCAAACTTGTTCTATGTTATTAGGTAGGCCATGGCAGTATGATAAACAATATATATATAATGGTAGAACTAATCAATATACTCTGACACATAAAGACAAGAAAATAGTTCTACACCTTATGTCTCCTGAGCAAATTTTGCATGATGATCTAGGGCTACTAGGAATAAAAGTAAAGAGCATGTTAAATCTGAAAATCAGCAAGTAGTTCATGAGTTAGAGTAATTTAATAAGTTGAACAAAACTAGCTCATCTACAGAAATAAAATTGAAAGATGCTGCATTCTTATCTACACGTGCTGAAATTTCAGAATTAGATGCTAGTTCTAATGCATGCTATGGACTGATTTGCAAAGAAGCTTTGTTTCTATTTGAGGATATGCCTCCTTCTTTGCCTCCTGCTGTTGCTAACCTTTTGCAGGAATACATTGATGTGTTTCCAAAAGAAATGCCGCCGGGGTTGCCACCTATGAGAGGCATTGAACACCAAATTGACTTGATTCCCGGCGCCTCGCTACCCAAACCGTGCACCGTACCGCACCAATCCTGAGGAGACCAAGGAGATTCAATGACAAGTTCAAGAATTTCTTGATAAAGGTTATGTTCACGAATCCCTTAGTCCTTGTGCTGTTCCTATTATTCTTGTTCCTAAGAAAGATGGTACTTGGCGCATGTGGGTGGATTGTAGAGCCATTAATAATCGTCATCCTATTCCTAAATTAGATGACATGCTTGATGAACTTAGTGGCTCAGTTGTGCTCTCTAAAGTAGACTTGCGAAGTGGCTACCATCAAATTCATATAAAATTGGGTGATGACTGGAAAATAGCTTTCAAAACTAAATTTGGATTATATGAATGGTTAGTTATGCCTTTTGGATTGACTAACGCACCCAGCACTTTCATGCGATGTGAGCATTCATAGGACGATTTGTGGTAGTATACTTTGATTATATTCTCATTTATAGCAAGTCACTAGATGAACACCTAGGTCATTTACATGCTGTTTTTAATGCTTTACGAGATGCATGATTATTTGGCAACATCGAGAAGTGCACCTGTTGCACGGATCGAGTCTCTTTTTTTTGGCTATGTTGTGACCCCGCAGGGAATTGAAGTTGACAAAGCCAAGGTCGAGGCGATACAGAGTTGGCCGACTCCTAAAACGGTCACACAAGTAAGGAGTTTTCTCGGACTTGCTGGTTTCTATCGGTGGTTCGCGAAGGATTTCAGCACCATTGCAGTGCCACTCAACGAGCTTACAAAGAAGGATGTACCTTTGGTTTGGAGCGACACACAAGAAGAAGCCTTCATAATATTGAAAGATAAGTTAACACATGCCCCCTTGTTGCAACTCCCTAATTTTAACATGTTCGAGCTTGAATGTGATGCTAGTGGGATAGGGCTTGGTGATGTTTTATTACAAGAAGGCAAACCTGTAGCTTACTTTAGTGAAAAACTCAGTGGGCCTAGTCTGAAGTATTCAACTTATGACAAAGAACTTTATGCTCTAGTTCGGACTTTAGAAACATAGCAACATTATTTGTGGCCCAAGGATTTCATCATACATTCTGATCATGAATCTTTGAAGCATATTAGAAGTCAAGCTAAACTGAACCGTAGGCATGCCAAGTGGGTTGAGTTCATTGAGTCTTTCCCGTATGTTATCAAACACAAAAAGGTAAAGAAAATGTTATTGCTGATGCATTGTCACGTTGTTATACCATGTTTTCCCAACATGACTTCAAAATTTTTGGTTTGGAGGCCATCATAGATCAATATGTGCATGATGCTGAATTCAAAGATGTATTGCAGAATTGTCGAGAAGGGAGAACATGGAACAAATTCATTCTTAGTGATGGATTTATGTTCCGTTAACAAGCTATACATTCCAGCTAGCTCCGTTCATCTTTTGTTGTTACAGGAGGCGCATGGCGGAGGATTGATGGGTCATTTTGGCGTTAAGAAAACGGAGGACGTATTGGCTGCCCACTTCTTTTGGCCAAAGATGAGATGGGATGTTGAGAGATTCGTTGCTCACTGCACTACATGTCAAAAAGCTAAGTCACGACTTAATCCTCATGGTTTATATATGCCTCTACCTGTTCCTAGTGTGCCTTGGAAAGATATATCTATGGACTTTGTTTTGGGGCTACCTAGAACAAAGAAGGGGAGAGATAGTATATTTGTTGTCCTGGATAGATTTAGTAAGATGGTACACTTTATACCATGTCACAAATCTGATGATGCTACTATTGTTGCTGATCTATTCTTTCGTGAAATTATACGCTTGCATGGTGTGCCTAATACTATAGTTTCAGATCGAGATACTAAGTTTCTTAGCCACTTTTGGAGAAATTTGTGGGCTAAATTGGGGACAAAATTATTGTTTAGTACTACTTGTCATTCCCAAACTGATAGACAAACTGAAGTGGTTAATAAAACTTTATCTACTATGCTTAGGGCTGTTTTGAAACAGAATTTGAAAATGTGGGAAGAATGCTTGCCTCATATTGAGTTCGCATATAACCGTTCGCTACATTCTACCAATAAGATATGCCCTTTTGAGATTGTTTATGGCTTCATACCTCGTGCACCTATTGATTTGCTACCTCTTCCATCTTCGGAGATGGTTAATTTTGATGCTAAGCAACGTGCTGAATTGCTATTAAAGATGCATGAGACGACTAAAGAGAATATTGAATGAATAAATGCTAAGTATAAAATTGCCGGTGATCAAGGCAGGAAATATGTTACTTTTGAACCTGGCGATCGTATTTGGTTGCATTTGAGAAAGTCTAAGTTAATGCCACGTGCTGATGGACCATTTACAGTGCTTGAGAAGATCAATGATAATGCCTACAAACTTGAGTTACCTCTAAATTTCGGGGTGAGTCCCACTTTTAACATTGCAGATTTGAAGCCATATTTGGGTGAGGAAGACGAGTTACCGTCGCGGACGACGTCACTTCAAAAAGGGGAGGATGATGAGGACATCCCACCTACAGTTACACCCTCAGACACTCCATCTCCACATGATACCACTCCTCATGATGCCACTCCTCAAGCGCGGGAAATACAAGGACCTATCAATAGGGCTCTGTCACACCCCGAATTTCGAAACCTGAAAATTAGGGCCAACAAAAACTTTTACGAAATAATGTAAACTAGAGTGCACCCGATTAAAACCTTGCACCAAATCATTCTAACCCTAAAATAAAAATCAGGCCAAGACCTTCCACCTTCGATTCCCTTCCTTTCCCTAATCGGTTTAAACCTGGACCAACATATACAGCTAGATACCCATGCGACACCTGGTAAAATTTATACATATATACGTCCTGAACCTTTTCCGAATGACACGACCTTCTGCCACCCACTTCGCCAAGTCATATCGTGAGCATGTGCAAATATATACTGCCTTTGGATACCTACATGCATGCTAAACCCTAACGCAAGGATAAGGTAGCATCTGCATTATATGTGCCGATACATCCGCAGCCACGGCACCTTGTCATCAAATGGACCCGAGTCGAGATACAAAGGTTTCCAAGAGTTCCCATACCTTGCGTCACCCTGCCGCGCCCCGAAACCCTAAGTTCCGAGCCCCAAACTCTCTTCTTCCGATTAAACCCTTTCTTCCAAAGCCCTAAACGCAAAACCTAATGACCCTCGGCTTTCCTAAAAATTTCGGGAACATTCATGAAGCAACAAATAATATTCCCAGCTCAAATGTGACATAAATATCGATGCTCAATTTGGAGGTACCTGGAAATGGAAATAATGACCCTAGGGCAACGGTGAGTCTTGACTGCAGTCCTATGCGTATATACGAGTGTATCGGAGATATTTCCCCAAACTCTAGCCACCGCAGACCCTTCCCCTACTCTGACTTCATTGCCACCGCATATACGCTAAAATTTTCCAAGTGTATATGGACACACGCACACTGAGAACCTTGCATGTGCCATTTGAATCCTGGCCACCTTTTCTCTCTCCTAAAGTATACGTACATATATACACCCCTGCCCAATTTTTACTGCGTCTACAGCACTTCATTGGTTCTCCCCTCGTGCAGTCATATGCCGCAATGCCGAAACCTCAATCAAGCACACTATCTTCCTTGCCACATCGCTTTCCTGGTACTGCTCCCTATTACCACATAGTACCCTGCCATTTATCACCAATGGAAATTCGGTGCCTAACTTTGCAGGCCTCCCATGAACACCTCACCTCCTTGCAATAGCGGTCAGTGCCACCTTCCCTGGTGTTCATTACCCCCTCCTGACATACAAGCACACGCACTATTATTCTCCTGAATGAGCTGTCACAAGGTTTCAAGCCAGCTGCACACACACGTGCTCCCCTGTCATCTATTCCCAACGTGCTGTCAACTCCACTCCTACAGCACCTCCAATGTGCTGTCCTTTCTCTTCCCTATTTCTATACAGCTCCAATAGCAAATCTGAGACACGTAGCTTGCCTGTTCCAGCATTTCTACAGTAGCAGACAGACCTGCCACCACGTCACCATTGACCAACCAGCTGGTGCCTGCTCCTCCCTCCTCTAAGCTTTCCATCCCCTCACTTGAGCACCAGCCGAGCACCCTCCCTACTTATCCCACGTCCCAATCCTCAACTCCCTTGCGTCCAAAACTTGAGCAGCTAAAGCTTCAGAGCCCTATTCTTTTTCCTTCATTCATCTATAGCTCGAGCAAGCTCCTTCCTCCATCTCCATGCGCAATTGCCCCTCTCCTCTTTAGCCGCAGCAGCTAGCAAGAAGAAGTAGATGAGCTGAGCTGTTATCATTAAAGGCCAGCTCACCTCACATCCATTCCCCAAAGTCTCAAGCAGTGCTCTCCCTCAGCTCCTCTTCACTCGGTCCACCCGCAGTTGAGCTCAAGCTCCTGCCCCTTCCTTGCCGAGCGCCCGCAGCTCCTTCCTTCAGCCCCAGTAATGGTGACCGCTCCCCAAGTCGCTTCCCCCTTCAGCTCCGGTCGTGAACCACCGCGGCCCCTCCCCTTTCGACGCGACCCACCTGCCCCGGGTCCATCCGAGACATCCGCCGCCACCTGGTTCACCTGCTCGCTCGGCCACGCCGCGCGCTCCATAGCTCCGCCGCCGTCGGGATCTACAGCAGTCGCGCCTCTACCCCAACTCTGGCCAGGAGCACCACTCCGACCTCGGCCGCTCCGTTCATCCCCAACCAGCTCGCCTCGCCGCCGGTGAGTCCCGCCGAGTCACCTCAAGCAGCCACCGGATCCACTCAACACCGAGCTCAACCCCAACCCCTTTCCAAGCGCCGAGCTCACTCCCTCTTGTTTTCCCCTAGCTCTCTTCACCGTCTCTGCTCAGGCCTCGCCTTACCAAGCAGCCAGACCTCCTTTGCTCTTCCCCGTGCCCTAGATTTGGCCATAAGCTTCAAGGTCAAGCAGCCAAATTTTGCCACCCTTCCTTGCCCGAACACCAAGCTCAGATCCGGCAGCACCGCGTTGCAGTTTTTCCCACCGCGGCAACCCTGCAGCAGTGCCGCGCCGCAAACCTCCCCGCCGCGGCAGCGCGCACCCAACACGACAACGAGGTGAGCTCTCCAACCTCCCCATACTCTCAACCGACCGAGCTCGCGCACCTCTCCGATGCCTCGAGCCAGTGGTCCACCTCCTTCTCAATGTTCTTGTGCTTGGAGCGTTCGGACAGAGCAGTAACTCTGGGAAGACACGGAGTTATCCAATGCATAGTGCAATTAGGGCAGCCATCACTAGGCGCTGAAGATTAATCGCGCATGAAGTCCACCGGTTCAGTGCAGCCAAGTTTAGACGTTTTGAGTACTTTCGGACAACATACCTATTATGGAACGTGGAGTTGTTTGGAGCCGAGCATGTTTGCGACAGGTAAATACTTTGGCTAAAGATCAAGCTGCCGGATGTTGAATGATGACTAAGCATAATTAATGCCCATAGCCTGTACCCAATAGCTACTGCCTTTAAAATTATAGTTGGTTCAGTCGCACACGAACGTTAACGTTCCAATACGTAAAGTTTGGACAACTACAATAACTCCTTAGCCGTAACCAAACCTAAGGACTAACTGGCTCACTATGTCTTTCCAGACATCGCTAAAGAACCGACGAGTTTAGGTTAAAACCAATGTCCCTAACCTACCCCCAACCACTAAGAAGTATATGTATGTACATATGTACATAGCTTCGCTGATATGGTTCCAGGTAAAACAGGTCATGTATCCATCATGTAAAATTCGGAGCCCCGTCTTGTTCCAGTCCAACTTCAGTTCGAATGATAATTCCAAACCAAGTAGTACGAAGCCTTGAGCAGATACCCGATATAGCTTAACCCTAGCGGCGTCCTGCGTTTCCAAAGTATGCTTAAACCCCGTATTGTGTTCCCAGTGCTATAAAGAAAATAAAGAAACCCTAAGAGATGAAGTGCCGAGAGCGGATACTTTCCACCAAGCAACGCAGGGCACTCAACCCTAGCGCAAACAACTGCTTAAAATCAAATGGCTAAGCAAAAATGTTATGATTTTATGTGTTGAAGTTTCTGATTCCACATTTGATGTTAATTGGCTCTTCCGTGCAACATTGATTGATTCGCCGTTCGTTCGACGTGTAGATGCCGACATTAGGAGATCTCGCGCAAGGGATTCGAACGATTGTCGTACCAAGTTCAAGATCAAGACTCGGCTAATATTGCCAGGCAAGCATTCCCACTTTGACCATGTCGAATCCTATATTTGCAAAGCATTATTATTTTGTTTGCGAAAGTGCATGCTATGTGTTATCACCGATATTTTATGTAGAATAGTTATCCCTAGTAGCTGCAGTAGCCTAGGTTCATTAACCCTGTCCTTCTAGCCCTAGTATTAACTGTCGATCATTGAAGTATCGGTAATATAATTAAGGCTATAGGCGTTAGCCCTGCTTAGAACTTAAATCGTTTTGAAACTAGTTACTTTACACCCCTTTGGGATTTGGAATAAAACCCTCGGTCCGGCATGTGCCGTCCGGGGCAATGTTTTGGAAATGGTTGTTTTCGAAACCCTAAGTGGAAAGAACGGAGATGGCTTTTGATTCGGGCAGGAAATGTAAGGGTGTATGGGTGATGTTGGAGTAGCTGGAAGCTACATGGATGCTGTGTGATGGAATGGAGTCTTGCTCGAATCGCTTAAGGACCGAACCTAAGTGCCCGCTAAACCGGTTCCATACCGTACGTCCACATGACCTTTATGGGAAGGTCCTGGTGTATTAGCCCGGCAAGTGTTAGGGTTTGGACCCGCGGGAAGTATGGGGTTGTGCTAGTTAGATTGATATCTCTAGAGGGACTCTACATGGAATGTGGGTAGAGCTCCGACACAGAGATGAGTCCGCTCCGGGTTGTGGTGTCAGGCTGCCTGGGCACAAACGGAGTTGGGTAGATCTTATCTAGCGGGTTCAACTTTGACATGGAAGCGGGTGAAAACCTTGTTGTAATAACCCTGTCAGTATACGTCGCGAAGTATACCCAGGGTGACTTACATCTTGTGGGTAAAGCCGTACCACCTCTGCAGCGGGTTAAAAACTATTCGAATAGCCGCGTCCTCGGTCATGGACATGAACTGGTAAGGCCACACACTGGTTAGACTGAGCTTTATTTGTGAAAGCTGGGAAAGGGGATTAAGGACGTGGGCATGACGTGTCCACAGTGTGCAATTAAGGCCATGTTGCGGTGGCAAGGAATTGCAGGTGAAAGGTCTCTGGCTGTATTGGTCGGGTGGTGAAGGACCATACGGGCTGATACTGTAAACCTAGATGCCGGTTAGATGGAGCTATCGATTGGCGGATGGAGCTATCCAAGGATAGATGGAGCCCCATCGATAGGTGGAGCTAACGGCATTAGGAAGATAGCGGAGTAGTGGTGACTACTCCATGTGTTGAGATGAATTGGAATCTTTATAGTACCGTGAAGTTTTCAGAAATGCTTTTGAATCTAATACTCGTATTTACATTGAAAACTTACATTTTCACACAACTTGCAACTTAGGTTAGAGCTATTCTTTGATTGATTCCCTGCATGAAATATAGCCCTATATTTCCTCCGTGGGAATAGCTTGCGAGTACATTCAATGTACTCACCTGGCTTGTTGATTTGGACAGACGAAGAAGACAGCAATATCCGAGGATAAGATTTTGATCGCGAAAGCTAGGGCGTAACCCCAGTCAGTTGACTGTCGGGTAGAGCATACTGAGGGGCCACAACTCCGCTGGATTTTCGCTGCAAGTTTATAGCCGTTGGGCTACAGGTATCAAATTATCGACCTTAACGGTCCATTTAATTGTTTACGCATGTATGACAATGATATACAGGTTAACTCGTGTGTATCGGCTACTGATCCAGGGACCGGTACAGTGATCACGAGGGAGTATCCGGCTTAAAAACCGGGTACGCCACAGGCTCGCGCTCAACAACTTAATCACCAAGTACTTTCGTTTCTTGGTACTTTACTTGTTATTCAAGAACATATGGTGCTGCCTAAGGGAGATGATCTTTTGCTTATAAGGAATGACGGTCCAAGCCTAGCTATGAGGGATGGATAATGGAGCATGGCGAGAAGGAAGGAAGGAGATGGCAGCCAGCCTACAAACAAGAATGGAAATACGGAGTTGCTGTCAAGCTATTTCAAGACTTCGAAGCCACCATGATGAATTATGAAGATTTGGACAAATAATACAAACTTCCAACATGTATTTTTCGTCCATACCAGTTCATAGGTGCTGCACCACCTTATTTTTTGGAAAGACCCATGTTTTTTTGGAATTAGGCAAATTAGGCAAGTCTTAGAGTCTGTATACGAGGAAAGCTGCATTTTGGAGTTGGATTCGGCCACCCTACCCATAGCTGGCCAAAATCCACCTCTCCTCACCTCTTTAAATACCCTTGTATGCCCCTAAAAACCTGGGGTTTCATTGAGTTGTTTACCTACTGCTACATTATCGCATCTACAAGTCGTGTAGGACTACCGCTTTGTTTAGATCGCCAGTGGAATCTCAATATACTCTCTTCTATCTTGTGCCAATTTTATACTCGCAATTTCATATTGCAATTTATCATAGTTCATGCTGGTTCTTTGGTTGCTTGCAGGAACTCGAACTTCGTTATTCAGGTTGATCGTGCCTACGGCAAGGTCATAACCATCGGAGGTTGGTATAGCAATTGCTAAGGCATATCGTCACATACGGTATAGTCGGATCGTCAAGGTCAAACTCCACCAAACCTTTGGTTATCCTTCGTCTCACCGTAAGATCGGGCCACCGTCTCATTAAGCCGCTGCCTCAATATACCTCGCTGGACTACCTGATTATTCAGTATGCTAATGATACTTTAATCATCTTGCCTGCCTGTCGGAAGCAATTAGCTCACTTGAAGTTGCTCCTCCAGCAATTCTCTCTTTCCACAGGTCTTCATGTTAACTTTGTCTAATCTTTGATGATACCCTTCAACGTCCCGGATGACCAGGTGGACTGTCTCATTGATGTTTATGGTCGTGCATGAGGATCTTTTCCTTTCACAGATCTTGGTCTTCCCCTAGACACTACGAAACCGCACGTGCATAACTTCTCCTCTCTTTTGGATAGGGTGGACAGACGCCTTAGTGCCATCTCCTCCCTTCTTTCTTATGGAGATAAATTGCAGTTGGTAAACTCGATATTATCCTCGCTGCCCACATTCTATATGTGTGCTTTGGAGCTTCCGGTAGCGGTTGTCAAGAGTATTAATCGTGCTCGTCATCATTGCTTATGGAGTGGTTCCAAGAATGCGGTAACCAAGCAGTCTTTAACAGCCTAGGATCTGGGTTGTAAGCCCAAGTGTAAGGTTGGTGTCGTAGCAACGAGGCTAGACAGTGAACTTGTGGCACCCAAGCATGGCTTCACGGACCTACGAGGGTTGCCTGGGAAACTACGTCACGGAGACACCGCAGTCGCGCACGCGGGTTGCACGGCGCGAGGACACTCGAACCCGCTGCGATGTTGCAAACCGGAGGAGAGGAGGAGCAAGCAAACGTGTATTCAGAATTTCTGGGATCCCCCCAAATGGAAGGGGTGCCTCTCTATTTATAGGGAGAATAGAGGGGTAGGGGAGATTACAGGAATGCCCTCAGGCGTTTTACAATCATGCCCCTAGATGTACCGATGCCCCTAGGGGCGTGTAGGTCTTTTCCTCCGGGAATATTCCGGGAATATCCCGTGGGTCCCACCCGTCATGCACGGACTTGTTGCCATCACGGACTCGGCGTTGCGCGGTCTTGGCATGGTTACAGACTTGACGTTGCCGCGGAGTCGGCATCACGCGATCTTGGCGTCGCGACGAGGTTGGTGTCATCGCGGTCTTGGCGTCGCGACGAGGTTGGTGTTGTCGTGGAGTAGGCGTCGCGCGGTCTTGGTGCCGCGACGAGGTTGGTGTTATGCTGATCTACTCTAAGTATGAAAAGGCGTCGAAACCGGGTAGCGCAGGACCCCTTCCCCAACAGTAGTCCCTCGCCGGTGCGGGCGGTCATTTAGTGCCCGTCTGGACCGGCGCACCGATCCTGGGGGCGCGCTGGCCGGACTAACGAGCTCAGGATTGTCGTGACGTTCCCGGGTTTGCGGAATACGAATGCACGGGATCTCGCGGTAAACCAGGGGATTTAGCGAAAATCCTCCGGGTCCAACCGATAGTAAAAACGAGGACTTAGAGAAAATCCTCCGGGTCCAACCCGTGATAAAATCCGGGACTTAGCGAAAATCCTCCGGGCCCAATCCGCGGTAAAACTGGGGACTTAGTGAAAATCCTCCGGGTCCAATTCGCGGTAAAACTGGGGACTTAGTGAAAATCCTTCGGGTCCAATTCGCGGTAAATTTTATTTTATTTTTTCTCTTCTTTCTTTTTCCTTTTCTTTTCTTCTTCCTTTTTCTTTTTTTTCTTTTTTTCTTTCTTTCTCTTTTCTTTCTTTTCTTCCTTTTTTCTTCCCATGCGTGCAACGCGGTGGCCTGCCTCCAGCGGGCCCTCCCGACTTGGATGGGCCTCGGCCCAGCGCCCGGCTAGGGTTGAAGGGGAGGCGCCGGCATAAAAGGCCCCCCGCCCCCGCCGCCGCTGCTCCATGCCGCCTCCTGCCGGGTCCCGCGCCGCCGCCTAACGCCGCCTGGGAGCCACCGCCGCCGAGCGCCTCACCCCGGCCCGCCGAGCGCCGTCCTCGAGCCGCCTCCGCCGCACCATCTCGGGGCGCTGCCGGCACCGGGCCCCGCGCCTCTCCTGTGCCGCGCGCCTCCGGCCGGGCCGCCCTCAGCTACCGGCCCCGGAGTAGCCGCGCTCGCCGCCACCCCCTGGATGAGCCGCCGCCGCCGCCGGGGTGGGCCCGTAGCAGCCCCCACGCCGCCGGCTGCCAGGCCGTCGCCGGCTGCCCCGGGAGCCGCCCGCGCCGCCGCGCTAACCCGCCTTGGCCGTGGAGCAGCCCGCGCTCGTTGGTGCCCCCTGGACGAGCCGCCGCCGCCGTGGGCCGGGTCACCGCGATGCCTCTGGGTCCACCTCGGCCGAGCTCGTCGCTTGCCACCGGCGGCCACTGCGCCTACCCCGGGAGCCGCTGCCGCCGGGTCACTGGGCCGGGCCTAACTTCGCGCACCGCTGCGCCGCCACCCTATCGCATTCCTTTCTCTTTTTTTGCAGGTCGAGTGCGACGCCGCTGCAGCCCTACACCAAGCCGCCGCGGGGGCTCCTTGCCGCACCACCGCTTTGCTTCGGGTGACCGACGCCGCACCGAGGAGCGGGTGCCGCCACCGTCGCTGAGGACCTCGCCTTGCTGTGTCGCCGCCTCGAGGGCGCCGTGCCGCGCTGTCACTCAGGAACTCCATGCCGAGGTCTTTTACGCTTCAAGGGTGACCAATCCCACGCGCATATATTTTTGCTTCCGTCGCCTGCTCGCGGTAGTCCGGGTGACGTTTGATGAGATTGCCTGTATGAGATGGACTACTGCTGCGCTTTTGTTTATTATGCATGAGATGGACTGCTACTGCATTTTTTGTCGTATGAGATGCGTAAATGTGTAGAAAAGACGTCTGTTATGCTTTTGGAGGAGGATGCCTTCTATTTTATTCTCACGATTTGTCATGACCTGTTCTGTAGATGAATTGTTAACATGCTACGTATCAGAGACATGAGATATGTATGCTTGTGTGTCACTATCGTCATTCGTCGCGTGAGACGAACACCGTGTAGAACAGGCGGACGGATAGCTGCCCTTTTTGCTTTTTCTAGCTTTTTGCCATGCTCGTATAAGTCGAGTTGAGTGACGTAGATTCCGCCGATGCCGTGTTTACGTGCGCCACACCCTCGTCGCCGCTTCCCCTCTTTAGTGCGATTGATGAGGTTTACATATGTATATGCCGTGATGATGTTGAGTCCGCATATAACTTGGTCGTTAGGCGTGAGGCGCTCCACGAGATGACTCCTCTTATTGTTACGCTTATTTGATTTTTCGCACAGGAGCACTGCAGATTGGGCGATTTCTGCGCCTGCCCAGCTTTACGGCCGTTGGGACCGCTCAGCGAGGAGGTAGCGACGGGACCCATCGCAGCGACCGCGTCGCATCGATCGTGGTCCCGTTTGCTCAAGACCCCGTGGCCACTCGGGACGACGCGGAGGGCGCGGTGGCGAGGCTTCCTTCTCGGGGCGCGAGGAGTGGCGTGACGCGACGCGAGGACGGCAACGGTGCTCACTGTGTCGGCCGTAGTCCCATTGCTGCGCTTGTTTGATTTTTCACACAGGAACACTGCAGATTGGGTGGCTTCTACGCCTACCCAGTTCACGGCCATTGGGACCGCTCGGCGAGGAGGTAGCGACGGGACCCATCGCAGCGACCGCGTCGCATCGATCGTGGTCCCGTTTGCTCAAGACCCCCGTGGCCACTCGGGACGACATGGAGGGCGCGCTGGCGAGGCTTCCTGCTCGGGGCGCGAGGGATGACGCGACACGACGAGAGGACGGCAACGATGCCCGCCGTGTCGGCTGTAGTCCCGTTCGACGTGGACAGTCTTCGAGGTCTCCACCAAGGGAGCAGCAGAAGAGCAGACGTGGCATGATAGCGACGGGGCCCGTCGCAGCGACCGCGTCGCATCGACCGTGATCTCGTTCGCTCAAGATAGCGAGGCTGTCAACGCCACGACGGAGCGCCGAGATCGACACCGCGACAGGGCGCCTAGCTGGATGGTGCGGCAGAAACGCCATGATGGAGCGTTGCGGTTGACGGAGATGCCGCGACGGAGTGCCAAGGTCAACGGAGATGCTGCGATAGAGCGCCGAGGTCGACGCTACGACGGAGATGTCACGACGGAGTGCCGAGGTTGACGAAGACGCTGCGATGGAGGCGCCACGACAGAGCGCCGAGGTCGGTGCAGACGCCGTGATGGAGGGCCAAGGTCGACGGAGATGCCATGATGGAGCGCCAAGGTCGACGCTACGACGGAGATGCCACAGCGGAGCGTCAAGATCAACGCCGCGATGGAGCTCCTAGCTGGACGCCACGACGGAGACGCCATGACGGAGCGTTGACGTCGACGCCGTGACAGAGATGCCACGACGGAGCGCCATGGTCGACACTGCGACGGAGCGCCACGCTGGACGCTGCGATAGAGACGCCATGACGGAGCGTCGAGGTCAACCCCCCAACGGAGCGCCGCGGTCGACGCCGTAACGGAGGGCCATGGTTGACGCCGTGAGGGAGCGCCACGGTTGACGCCGCGACGGAGCGCCGAGGTCGACGCAGACGCCGTGATGGAGAGCCAAGGTCGACGGAGACGCTGCGATAGAGTGCGGAGGTCGACGCTACGATGGAGATGCCACGGCGGAGCGTCGAGATTGACGCCACGACAGGGCGCTAGCGGGACGTCGCGACGGAGATGCCATGATGGAGCGCCGAGGCCGACGCCGCGACAGAGACGCCATGACGGAGCGCCGAGGTCAACGCCGCGACGGAGATGCCACGACGGAGCACCACGGTCAACGCCACGACAGAGCGCCACGGTCAACGCCGCGACGGAGTGCCACGCTGGACGCCACGACGGAGTGCCACGCTGGAGGCCACGATGGAGCGCCACGCTGACGCCGCGACGGAGCATCGATGTCGACGCCACAACAGAGTTGGTCGCCGCAACGGAGGCGCCATGACCGAGCACCACGGTCAACGCTGCGACGGAGCGCCACGCTGGATGCCGCGACGGAGGTGCCACGACGGAGCGCCGAGGTCGACGGACGCCGCGACGGAGGCGCCATGATGGAGCGCCGCGGTCGACGCTACGACGGAGGCGCCACGACGGAGACTTGGGCGGAGCACCACGATCGACACTGTGATGGAGCGCCACGCTGGACGCCGCGATGGAGACGCCATGACGGAGCGTCGAGGTCGACGCCGCAACGGAGCGCCGCGGTCGACGCTGCAACAGAACGCCATGGTCGACGCCGTGAGGGAGCGCCGCGGTTGACGCCTCGACGGAGCACCAAGGTCGACGCAGACATCGTGACGGAGCGCCAAGGTTGACGAAGGCTCTGCGACGGAGCGCCGAGGCTGACGCCGTGACGGAGTTGCCATGACGGAGCGCTGAGGTCGACGCCGCGACGGAGAGGCCACATCGGAGACGCCACGACGGAGTGCCGAGGTCGACGCGGCGACGGAGCGCTGAGGTTGACGCCGCGACGAAGATGCCACGACGGAGACGCCACGACGGATCGCCGAGGTCGACGCGGCGACGGAGCGTCGAGGTTGACACCGTGACGGAGATGCCACGACAGAGACGCCACAACGGAGCGCCAAGGTCGACGCCGCGACGGAGCTGCCACGACGAAGCGGCAAGGTCGATGGAGACGCCGTGACAGAGAGCCAAGGTTGACGGAGACTCTGTAACGGAGCGCCGAGGCTGACGCCGCGATGGAGTTGCCGCGACGGAGCGCCAAGCTTGACGGAGACACTGCGACGGAGCGCTGAGGAGTCGACGCCGTGGCATCTTGGCTTCATGCGGCATCACTGCTTGCCCGTGGGTACTCCGATGACGTAGTCCCTTGCGATGTCGTGCGTGGTACTTGGTACCTTGCAGGGTGGTGTAGTCCCTTGCGATGTCGTGTGTGGTACTTGGTACCTTGCAGGGTGGTGTAGTCCCTTGCGATGTCGTGTGTGGTACCGGGTACCTTGCGTCCCAATCAAACAAACTTCGCATCCCCCGGCGTGGCGGGTAGCGCGAGTAGTCGTCTTCTAGCCCTAAGCTTTTCCTCCTGTATCAAATAGTCGGGTACTAATGTCAAGAAGGGATTGACACGCGGCAACGTGCGTACCGGGTCCTTGCCCAAAAAAGAAGCGAAACACTCAGAGATAGGCGCACGGCGACGTGTGCATCATGCCTTTCTTGGCTTGCAAGACGGCTCATGCGGGGGAGCGACAAAACTCGACTCACATGGGGGAGCTGTTTCTTCCCAGCCAATGCGAGGAGGCCTTTTACTCGACTTGCGTGGGGGGACGGGCTGCATCCCGGCACACATGAGGAAGTTTGGGTGCTCGGCTCGCGTGGGGGGAGTTGCTTCTTCCCAGCCAACGTGAGGAGGCTTTGCGCTCGACTCGTGCGGGGGAGATGGGGCTTCCCAGCGCACACGAGGAGATTCAAGTGCTCGACTCACGCGGGGGAAATGGTTCTTCCCGGCCAACGCGAGGAGGCTTTTGACTCGACTCGTGCGGGGGAGATGGGGCTTCCCAGCGCACACGAGGAGTTTTAGGTGCTCGACTTGCGCAGGGGAGGTGGTTCCTCCCGGCCAACGCGAGGAGGCTTTTGACTCGACTCGTGCGGAGGAGATGAGGCTTCCTAACGCACACGAGGAGGTTTTGGGTGACGATGCTGAAGATGAGCCCCTTGCGTCTTGTTCCCAAGCTTGGGCGCCGAAGGAACAAGCCAGCAGGTGGGCGGCCACGTGTCGAGCGGTGTCGATGGCACGACGAAGTGCCGAAGTCGACGTCGTGACATGCTGTCTAGGTCAGTGTCACGACGGAGGGGCGAGGTCGACTCTGTGACAGAGTGCCGAAGTCGACGCCGCGGCGGACCGTAGAGGTCGACACTGCGACGGAGACGCGAGGTCGACTCCGTGACGGTGTGTCGCAGTCGACGCCGCGGCGGACTGTAGAGGTCGACACCGCGACGGAGGGGCGAGGTCAACTCCGTGACGGAGACTCCGTGAAGGAGTGCCGAAGTCGACGCCGTGGCGGACCTTAGAGGTCGACACCGCGACGGAGTGCCGAAGTCGACGTCACGACGGATCGTAGAGGTCGACACCACGACGGAGTGCCGAAGTCGACGCCACGGCAGACCGTAGAGGTCGACACCGCGATGGAGGGGTGAGGTCAACTCTGTGACAGAGTGCCGAAGTCCCTGCCGCGGCGGACCGTAGAGGTCGACATCGCGACGGAGGGGCGAGGTCGACTCTGTGACGAAGACACTGCAACGAAGATGCCGAGGTCGACGCCGTGATGGGGAGCCGAGCTGGACGCTGCGACACCGGCACGTGCCATCCTTCAGGTCATCGCTCTCGTGCCCGTTGCGGTGGTGGCCGTGGCCTTCCACTTTGTTCTTCCTCACTTCTTAGGTGGAATAGCTCAATCGTCCTGCGGGCTGACGGTGGCGTCTTCGCGCTCCCGGTGACGACTGCGGTCTTCGTCACACGGCTTCTTGCTAGCTTCCCACAGACGGCGCCAACTGTCGTAGCAACGAGGCTAGACAGTGAACTTGTGGCACCCAAGCATGGCTTCGCGGACCTACGAGGGTTGCCTGGGAAACTACGTCGTGAAGACACTGCAGTCGCGCACGCGGGTTGCACGGCGCGAGGACACTCGAACCCGCTGTGATGTTGCAAACCGGAGGAGAGGAGGAGCAAGCAAACGTGTATTCAGAATTTCTGGGATCCCCCCAAATGGAAGGGGTGCCTCTCTATTTATAGGGAGAATAGAGGGGTAGGGGAGATTACAGGAATGCCCTCAGGCGTTTTACAATCATGCCCCTAGATGTACCGATGCCCCTAGGGGTGTGTAGGTCTTTTCCTCCGGGAATATTCCGGGAATATCCCGTGGGTCCCACCCGTCATGCACGGACTTGTTGCCGTCACGGACTCGGCGTTGCGCGGTCTTGGCATGGTTACAGACTTGATGTTGCCGCGGAGTCGGCATCACGCGATCTTGGCGTCGCGACGAGGTTGGTGTCATCGCGGTCTTGGCGTCGCGACGAGGTTGGTGTTGTCGTGGAGTAGGCGTCGCGCGGTCTTGGTGCCGCGACGAGGTTGGTGTTATGCTGATCTCCTCTAAGTATGAAAAGGCGTCAAAACTGGGTAGCGCGGGGACCCCTTCCCCAACAGTTGGCCTGGGGGTGATCAATCTTCAGCTTCAAAATCAAGCTTTGCTTGTTAAGCACTTGCATAAGCTCTTAAACAAAGTGGATGTCCCTTGGGTTACTTTGATATGGCGCTCCTACTACCAACATTGTCCTCCACAGGGGATGCAACGCCGTGGCTCATTTTGGTGGAGGGATATTTTGAAGCTTATGGATATCTATCGTACGAATGCATCTTGTGAAGTTAACAATGGCCACTCTGGCATAGTGCATCTCTTCGCAATCAACTTCCTCACTTGTTCTCCTTCACCAATGACCCTTTGATTTCCTTGGCTGCTGCGGTGCAAATGAATTGCCTTCAGGCACTTTTCTCTCTTCCACTTTCAGAATTGGCTTACAGTGAACTTCAAACTGTGGAACCTATACTAAACTCTTTGTCACTTACTTCAGATGCATATGATCGCTGGACATACATATGGAGCTCTCCTATCTATTCAGCCCACAGACTCTATAGCATTTCTTTTCAGCACATGCAGTGTCCGCCATGCTTCCAATGGGTTTGGAAATCCAAGTGCATGCTCAAACACAAGGTTTTTGCTTGGCTTCTCCTTGTGAATAGATTGAACACTCGTGCACTACTCCGACGCAAACAGATGAGTCTCCCCTCTGGATACAATTGTGTTCAATGTGTTCAGGATTCAGAGGAGAGTATTCATCATCTGTTCTTGACATGCCAATTCAGTCAATGATGTAGAAATTATTTGCAAATTGATTGGGGACCTCCTGCCTCCATGCATGATATGTTGTACCACGCTAAGGGAGAATTTTGAAATCCTTTCTTCATGGATGTTTTGATCCTGGCTTCTTAGAATGTATGGAAGCTTCGCAATGCTACAATCTTTGAGACACAAATGCCTTCCTTTGGTCATTGGCACCAAGCTTTTAAAACTGATTCCTCTTTGCTTATGCATAGAGTGAAACAAGAGCATAAATTCTCCCTGTCATGATGGCTTGAGTCATTGGCTTAGTTCTGTTTTTGTTTATATATTCTTCCTCATGTATATAACTTTGTACATATTGTCCTCTTTTTTTGATCAATATATCCATATATCTCAGCTCTACATGACCGATTCTGAAATTTTCAAAACCAAGGACCAGTCGGCTGCAGAGCAGCCGAAATAGGGCTATCGGCTGGCCATAAAATGATTGAAGCGTAATCCGCAAACAGCTGGCCAAGCATAGCCCATCGGATCCAGCCAAGCTGACAGGAGCCAACAGTTTATGGTGGGAGGGAGCAGTCGGCCGTTGGTAGGCCGACAACGGCCGCACCAACACCAGTCGGGCACTGGTTGGCCGACAAGCCCTAAACTCTGCTTTTTTTCCTGACTATTTTGCCCCATGAACCCCTCCTCGCCCTATTTAGTGGCCTTCTGCCCCCTCCACCTCCGAGAAGCAGAAAAGAGAAAGAGCAAGAGAGGGCGGCAGCACAGGAGAGAGAGAGAGCTCTAGGGTTTACGAGCGAGGCAAGGAGAAAGAAGTTCTTGAAAGAGATGCAGGAGACATTAGGGTTTCAGAGGTTTGGAGGCGAGGCGGAAGATAGCTCTTGGCAGTGGTGTGCGTGTGAGGTAAATCTTTGTGTTTTTTAGTTTATTTTATGGAAATAGTAAGTCTATTAATATTGCAATATGGTAGGAATGACTTCATTTGGTTGTGACGACAAGCCAAAGGAGAAGGTGAGGGTGTATGTGCCCCAAGGAATCGAGTTTCCCCTTTGCTGGTGCCAGGATCTGTGCAGACTCAAGAGATGTCGTACACCTTCGGAAGAATGTTCTTCATATGTGCTAACTATGATGAAGAGCCAGCAAAGGTTGGCATGTTCGCACATCGTTAAAGGGTAAAACTCGCACCTCCCTGAACTTGTAACATGATGCACAACCATGTTAAATATGAGTAATGATAACAAAACTTGCTTGCAGTCTCCCCCTACTATATGTGACTACATACAATGGCTAAACAGTACCCAATCGAAAGACGATGAAGAACGACTCATGCATGAGGCGGCGTGGAGGCAAGATTACGCTGTGCGCCACATACACAAGGCAAATTAGGAGGAGAAGTGAAAGCGTTGGCAGGAGGGGCGATGTACAAAAAAGGAGGTAAAACGTCGAGTCACGGAGGCACGTGAGGCCGAGAGGGCGAGGAAGCGCGAGATGACATGTCATGCCAAGGAAGAAGGAGAGGAAGCTCATGCTGGTCATGTGAAGAAGGGAAAATACCCAAAAGGCCCGAAGTAGTGATATGTATGTTCTGTTAGGTTGTTCTATTAGGTTGTAATTTCCTAGTGTTCTTCTACTGTATTTTCACCCCTTGTTTAGTGTTCTTCTAGCGTGTTTTTCCTTCTTGTTTAGTGTTCTTCTAGCATGTTTTTGCCCCCTTGTTTAGTGTTCTTCTAGCGTGTTGTCACCAGTTGTTTGGTGTTATGCTTGTAATTTCCTAGTATTCTTCTACCGTATTTTCGCCCCTTGTTTAGTGTACTTCTACCATATTTTTGCCCCTTTTTTAGTGTTCATCTAGCATGTTGTTACCACTTGTTTAGTGATTTAGATGTATCAAACTCTAGATCGGCATCCAATAAACTTAGTCTTTCATGGGAGCAAGATACAAAATACAAGAAATGAAATGTTCCTAATCTACTGTAATCACTGATCCTGCCTGTCAACCTGGTCAGGTCCTTCTTGGCCTCCCTGTGCACCGCCTCCATGCACCACCCTCTAAGGCCTCTTCGAAAGTCAGAGTATGTTAATGGAACACGGTGAACCATTGTACGATGCCCTCAACCTAGCAAGGGCTCATCAGCTGAGAAGGTGTAGGCTCTATGTCTAGTGTGGCTGGCCGCGGCATCGAGGGAGTAAGAAAACCACCTCCGTGTGCAGAACTATCGGTAGGGTTGAACTAAGTGTTCACAAAGTAGTCAAAAGGGCTCTCGAAACCTCCTCCCTGTGACACGTAGGACCAATACCTGCACGAAATAATAGTGTTAGGTTGTACGAACTATGAAAACTTAATTAGGAAGCAACAATAAGGACGTACCAGGTGTCAAAATCGTGGATGAGGTAAACGGCGACGGCTGCTCCCATGGCCACAGCACCCTCGTGTCCTGCTAAGGCTCCTACTAGGATGACCCACTCGCCTGTGTAGGTCCAGGCGGACACTGCTACGTAGACTGCTGGCATAGGTAAGTCTGACGAGTCTGTTGTGTAGATTGTTTGGGAGGGAGGTGACCTCCATGGCCTCTCTAGTACCTAGCCACGTCAAAAGCCCAGCTGCAAGACAAAGCTTCCAACAATCTGTGGCTCAAACCTCGACTCGAGACAAAAGTGAGGAGTCCTCCATCGTCCTCCATGCCAAGTTCAAGCTCGCCAAAGTGATGCAGACCTTGTCGTGAATGGTGCGTGCCAACTCTATCTACAGGTACAAAATGATTTAGTGAGAAACAATAGTTGTTAGCAAAATAAAGTAGTCCTCATCACCCTTGACACCCAGGTAGTCCTCGTCAGTACTCTCAACCATCCGTGCTAGGGGGAGTAGACCCGCCCATCCCAACCTGCCATAGCGAACACATGTTAGGAAATACAATGATAACCTAACTTACATTAATGAACACACGTACCTGTCGATCCACGCTGGGTGAATCCTCAACACTGACTCTTGGGGTTCGAGTTCTCAGGCCTGGTGCAACTCGTCATCGGCAATCTTCTTTCCTCGGTGCTAACAATCCACCTGAACATCGAGCAACTTGAAGTCCGTCATACCTGCATGGTTGAAATAAGTAATGTGGTTGCACAAATAAGGTAAATAATCTAGAAATTAAATTTTACGAATGACAAACAAGTTGATAGTAGGAAGGAAAATTTTGAAAGATCAACAACAATTATTACAAACAAGTTCAGACAACGATAGAATACAAATATTACAAACTAATTGAAAATTCATAAAAGTACAGTTATTACAAAGTACTTCGAACATACTATGATTGACATACCAAGTTATAATGGTAGTACAATTATTTCAACCTACTTCTCATATCGCATCGCCATAACCATGTTGGATGTTTCATTGCCCTCCTCCGCGCCCTCCCCTTTGGGGTCGTTGATTGACTTTGGTTAGGATCACCTCCAGCTTGGTCCTTTAACTTCAAACAATGCTTCTTTTGATGCCTGTAGCAGGCACAATGCAAGCATTGCCTAGTAGGCCCACCAACCTCTGACTCATCCATGTCATTACGAATACGACAGACTTTGCGGTGACCTCTGTTGTCATGCAGTATACTCTAGTGTGGGATATATTCCCTCTGATCCTCACTTACCTTCGTGTAGTTGTCAATAGCATGAAATACGGTTATTTCACCACTCCATGTTGCAACGACGGCCTCTTTAAGATAATACTTAGACATGAACAAGGTGGACTTCATCCCAATTTCCCACACGACGCATGCACTTGGGAGCATGGCTTGTGTAAAAGGAAAGGCTTGTTGCATGTGCAACTACAGGCCGGTATATCTTTGCCTCCAAAAGCAACCTCAAACATCTAAACTTCATTTGTGGTTTCAAAACCAATTTTATCCCTTAGTCGCACCTCGTACCTATGTTGCAAATTGTCAACTCTTATGATGGTGTGCATCTTCCCCTTATCTATTAATGTACTGTATGACCCTCGCGTAGAAAGGGGTTTCAGTAAAGGTACTCATGTGCAAGACAGCAGTCTTATACCTCTCTTGAAAGTACCTAATTGTCCCATGAAGCATACCCTCGACGATAGCAACTAAGGGTAAACCGCACTGCCCCCTTAGTACCCAATTTTATACCTCCGCGAGGTTGGTTGTCATAATACCGTACCTCGCATCGTGACTGTCAAAGAGCAAGGACCACTTTTCCTTTGGCTCATTCTCGATCCACTCGAAGAAGGTCTTTATCCATCCAGCCTTCTTCCTCTTCACGACAGGTGGGCCAATACCTGGTAGAGCGCACAATTCTTTTGGCTCCTCCTCCCATTGATACTGGCATTGCCACAGCTTTCTGTCTCTGCTGAGTTAACTCTTTTTTCGTAAACTCACCAAGCTTACCCCATAATATATCGAACTTCTTCTACTGATTCTGCTTGCATAGCCTCTTGAAAAGATTCATAAGATGTTGTTTCTAAACTGCCAGTAGAAATTAGCCCTTAGATGTTGAATGCACCAACGACTTTGCATATCAACCCAGTGTCCAAGCTCATCGTCTCCCGGATTTGTTAGTCTTCACAACCTTCAATATACCAGGATGCCTGTCATGGAGTATGCATACGTTGGGTCGACTTTTCATGACACCACCTTTCAGTCTTCTGAAGAACCATAGCCAACTTGCATAGTTCTCACCTTCAACGAATGTGAAAGCCAGTGGAAGAAATTGATTGTTACCATCCACACCGATCGTAGTTAGGATATGTCCCTTATATTGCCCGTCAAGAAGGTACCGTCAACACATAGCACAGGCCGATAGTGGTTGAATGCTTTGATGCATGCCCCAAAGGAGAAGAAAGCCCGGTTCATCTCTTTAAGTCTAGGCGACTCAAACGACAAAGTGTACTTGATGTCCACGTACGTGTCCCGATTCCTCACTTGTAGTGTCCATAGTAGGTAAGTGTAACATCCCCTATTTTAAAATGAAATTGATTGTGCATCATGTCATGGCATGGCATAAATTAAATTTTGATTTATTAAGAAAATTAGGAAAAGTCCAGGAAATTTTAAATTGAACTCGTTTTTGAGTTAGACTCAATTGAATTTGGGCAAGATTTAAAATTGAAAATCATTTGAATTGGAACAAACTTGAAATCTATTTAAAATTTAAAGCAAAAGTTGAGAGCAGAAGATTTTAGTTTGGAATCATTTAAATTATGAAGCAGATTCAAAAGAGAGCAAAGAAATCAAAAGTAAAAATAAAAATAAAACCCTTCTAATCTCCCTCCCCCCCGGACGGGCCTTCCTTTCCCGGCCCGCTCCCTTCCCCTCTCTCCCCGCGGCCTGGCCCGCTTCTTTCTCCCCGCGCGGCCCGCTTCTCCCGCACAGCCCGTTCGGCCACCCCGCCCCCGCGCCTCTCTCTTCTCCCTCTCTTCTTCCCCGCCGCCACCAACCTCTCCTCCCCGGTTCCCCTCCCCCACTGCCACCACACCGGCCCGCGTGGCACGCATGCCGCGCCACCCACGCCACCTCAGGCCTCGGCCGAGTCGCCCCTTCCCTTTAAAGCCTCCTCTCGGCTCCCCCGCCTCTCCCTTTTCCTCTTCTCTCTCCGGAGCTACCCGACCCGAGCCCGCGCCGCCTTGCCTCCTCGCCGCCGGTGTCGCCTTGTCGCCGGTAAGCCGCCGCCACTGGCCCCGCTCGCCGTCGCCCCGGACCTCGCCACCGGCCGAGCCTCCCCGGTCGACCGAGCCCCAGCGGCTGGCCCGTCCCGACCGGGCACGGCTAGGCCTTAATGGCCATTTGATTAGGTCGTTAGGGCAAACTAATTGCCCTATTAAATGCTAAGTATAATCAATGCAATGATTAATGCTAATAAGTTCGGTTAGGACATATTTATTGCTAACCCGACCACTTAATGACCCCTATTAATCTCTAACAGTGCCATTAATGAGCTAATTGATTCTGTCTCAATGGCAGCCGGGTCCCGCATGTCAGATTTAAGAAAAATGTAAAAGAAAAGAAAAGGAATATGACAAGTGGGCCCCACTTGTCATAGACTTGATCAATTTTGACCCAAATTGACCAAGGGGGCCCACTATCAGCCTCTAGGGTTAATTTGAGCTGGGTATTATTATATTCCTTTACTGAGAAAAATACAAAAAGGGGATTAAACCTTATAAAATTCATAGAAAATTCATACTTTATCAGAAAAATGCAAATGATATATCAAAATGATTAGAAAAATGAGATCTACG
Organism: Stipa capillata; assembly: GCA_019208055.1. Classification (NCBI taxonomy): domain Eukaryota; kingdom Viridiplantae; phylum Streptophyta; class Magnoliopsida; order Poales; family Poaceae; genus Stipa; species Stipa capillata. Next base: position 71,250 of record JAGXJF010001058.1, on the reverse strand, counting down.
CAATTATGTCATTTCCATCCATGTTTGCATGCTAGGAAAAATGAAATTGACTAAAGACTCAATTAGGGCTTCCCCGAGTAGCCGGAGAAATTCGGATCGCGATATTTCGAGCATCCGAACTCCGATTAACCCGATTCCACCTGCATTAGTTCTTATTTTGCATCTTTTAGGTCATGGCATGCATGTCATTCATGCTGATGTTCTCGACGTGGTATTCATTATTTCTTCTGTTCGTTCGGTATTGTTGTTCTTTCCGATAGGACCGGACGATCTCAACGAGTACAATCCTGAGCAGGAACAGGACCTAGTAGCGGAAACCGCAAGGCAAGCAGCCCCCTTGGAACATATTGCGGATAACCTACTATTTGCAATTTACTATTTTGTTTTCAAAGCCGTATTGCATGCGTTCAACTGATATTTTATGCTAAGGATTAGCCCTATTCCCTGCATGAAAACTTACTTTGTCGCTCAATCAGCACCACCGACCCTCCCAACCTATTTAGAGTAGAATACTTGTTGTGTTGATATTGCTTATACAGCTAATGATGCTTAGATTTGCTTAGGGTGTGAAAGTCGTAATTCCTGGGATGGCAGACAGAACACAATACTCTGGATGGGTTAGAGGATAGGTGGGTGTTCACCGGGAAACTGTTTAATAATCCTGACTAATATCAATCGGGCATAGACGAGAGGCCATGCTCGGAGCATGGTGGGTTATCTCGTTCATCCCATAAGGACCGGTTCCCGGCGTATATTGACCCAAGATTTTACGTACACGGTCCGGGACCGGGGATGTATCACCTGACACAACTAGTGGGACCGCGTCGAAGTATCGGCCGAACTGTCGTACGCGGATTAGCCTATTAGGGCGGCTCATACCTAAGCCGAAAACATTATAAAGGTCATGTTCGATCACCCTCCGCCAGCACACCTCGTGAAAGTGTGTAAATTGCATTGGCATTAGGAGTCGATCGATACGTGTAGGTAAAGATGTACACCCCTGCAGGGTTTAAACTATTCGAATAGCCGTGTCCGCGGTTATGGACAGCTTGGTGATTACCTGCGTCAAATTAGACAACTGCAACCTCAATCTAAAATTTGCCAACTCTAAGGATGTGGGTTAGCGATTGTTTCCTCCCTGGTGGTCGAGGAAGGATCGAGAGTTTTCGGTGTTCAACGGTCTGCTTTAGGTTTTACTGCGCGGTTTCAGCTCATCTCCTTTACAAAGTACTCCAGTAGACGGATTTTAATCTACTTACAGGTATCTTCGAAAGAACAAATTAGCTTTCTGCAAAATAGTCCACAAATAGCCCCTTCTTGATACCTGATGCATCTATTATTAATTTCTACTATAAGTCTTGCGGAGTACATTTTGTACTCACCTTGCATTCGTTGATAATATTTGCATGCAGAGGAAACACTCCCGCAGTGGATGGTTTCTACATTGAGATCGACGCCGACATCGACTAGTCGCTGGTGATCCCGGGCAGTGGTCCTGCCCTGGGTTCGGCAGCTCGGTTTTGTTCTGCCGCCACTTTTAGCCCTACCCATAGGCTTATCAGCCAACTTAAACTTCCGCTGTGTAAATAACTTTTGTTGTGTATAAGTTGTTAAGTTTCCGAACAACTAGTATTATTGCAGTTTCGGTCGTAGAGTCTCTGTTGTGATACTGGTTTGTTTTCCCCTGTATCGTGTACAATGCGTGTATGTTTGAAGTGCATGATGCAGGTAGGATTTCAGAGTCTTTAACATAGAGTTATTAAGTTTAATCACTTCTGTGAAGTGACTCTCCATTGAGAGGTTGGGAACTATATCACCCTACTCCAGCCGCGCATTCATTTGCCGGGACGAGGTCGGGGTTGATGTTCCGGCTCAATGGGAAAGAGTGAGGAGACCATATCACCCTACTGCTCTGTGCATTAATTTGCTGGAGTAAGCTTTGGGGTTGACGTCTCGGGCTATTCGAAGCCATATCACTCCACTCCTCTCGGATTTGACACCCGTGAGTTGAGGTCGGGGTTGACGTTTCGACTTAGCGAGTGATTCCTCTTAAGACTCTCTGTTACGGAATCTGGGGTCTGACAGTAAGGCATGTTGTGATAGGAATCTTTGAGATTCCCAAATCGCATCACCATGGCCTTCTGTTTAGCCCTTCATGCCTTCCCATAGTTGATTGAGAACAGATACTTTTTCTTTATTACTACTTAAATGTGCTTCGCTTTCACATCCTTCTTTTCCACTATCTTGGCAAACATCAGCCTTGCAATTAAGCTCGAAGTCATGTTGTCGTGCTCTGCAAGGACATTGGATCTAACATACTTATGCAGCACTACTCTACTAATAACACAATTCACTTCATACTTCGGCACATGAGCATGGACAAAGCAAGGACAACCATTAGCACTGCACTTTGTAGTGTACTGCGTCGGGGTTGATACATGAACATAGAACATCATTTGCGTGGACATTCCCCAGAGAGCTACCGTATCCTTCAGTTCAAGCTTGTCGCGATACACAGTGCCATGTTTTATCTCATTCATCCTGAACTCCCACGATGACTCGTGACCATCTATCACACACATTCCACCCAATAATTCTTGGTTCCACCCACTTGGAATATGACAATGCAAAGTCTCCTGCTCCTCACCACTTTCTTCATCATGAACCACCTCCTCATCTTCTTGTACTATGTTTGCTAGATCTTCCTGCTCCATAACCTCTACCAACTCTTCAAATTCCTCAGCTTCATCTGCTTGCCCAGTAGGACCACTATTATGTCCCATTCGTCTAGGAAGATCTGCTTCTGGCACATGCGCATCACCTAATACTGATAATGATGTGAGGGACGGACGACAATGGCAGTATTCATCCCCTGCGTTCGGTGACGGTGGCGATGACTTTACCAGCTGGCTTGGCTCCACCTGCTTCTAATGGCATGATGGCTCTACCATTGTTGCCCCCATTCAACTCTGCATCACTTCATGTCACTCCACCTTCATGCACTACCATCCCCCATTTTAGAGTAACAAGGAGATCACTCGCTGATTCCATTACTTGAATGAAACCTGGTCCAAAGTACAAACAACATGTATCAAGTAATTAAATAGTAAACAACACAGATTATCACTTCGCGCAGAGCCATACTTTCCTACAAATTAGAAATATATTTAACATGCTCTAAAACCACTTTGAACATACATTTTGCATCTTAGCATGACATGGTTTTCATTCATTAAATTTCTAAAATTTACACCTTGGTAGCTCATGTGAGACTGAAGTGTCATATCAAATCGCAATCTTCATCACCGTGCTTAGTCAGTGCTACCCGATATGTTGCCACACCTACCCAAGCTTCGCCCAACCCGTTTCGCTCATTTCTCATGTAGGACTGCCGCGGTGTGCTGTAGCTGCCCGTGCTCGCCTACTTCCACGGCGGAGGCTTCTGCATTGGCTCCTACGCCTGGCCCAACTTCCATGCTGGCTGCCTCCACCATGTCACGGAGCTCCCTATGGTCAAGCTCTCCTTCAACTACGGCCTTGTGCCGGAGCACTGACTCCCAAAGGGCCCACGACGACGCTACCGTGTCCCCCCCCTCTAGCGAGTACACGAATAGATGCGTATATGACTGCGCGCACACTGTTACGCACATGGCTCCACACCGCAGCTCATCATGACTCTTCCGCACGCGTACAAGCAATGGCGTCCTCGGTTCATCCGAAGCCGCAGTCGCACGTCATGGAGGACTGTCGTGGTGTGCTGCAGCTGCTCAGCGACGACACGGTCATGCCCTCTACGGGGCTACCCTTGCCGTCTAGTCGCATGGATGACCACGCCGATGACGGCCGTGTTGAGTGGAGGGATATCGTGCATGACGTTGGCCGCGGCCTCAGCCTTTGTAGGTACAGGCTTGGCAACGACGACGGCCGGGGAGGAGGGCGAGAAGAAGGTCCCCGTGCTCTCCTACTTCCACGGCGGGGGCTTTTGCATGGGCTCCTGTGCCTGGCCTAGCTTCCACGCCGGCTGCTTTTGCCATGCTACGAAGCTCCCGTGGTCGTGCTCTCCTTCGACTACCACCTCACGCCAAATCATCGCCTCCCGGCAGCCCACGAGGATGCTGGCGTGGCCCTCCTCTTATGAGCACACGAATATATGCGTATATGACCGTGCGTACATTACTACACACCGCAGCCCATCGTGACTCATGTGCACGCGCGCGTACATGCGATGGTGTCCTCGGCTCATCTGAAGCCGAGCCGCACATTGTGGAGAACTACCGCGATGTGCCACAGCTACTCAGCGACGACACGGTCATGTGCTCCGTGGGGCTGCCTTTCCCTACAGGGTATTTTGCGTTAGCTCCTGTGTCTGGCCCAACTTCCACGCCGACCGCCTTCCTCCTCTGGCTCATCAACTAGCTCGTGTCAGATTCGTGGCTCGTCAGCGCGGACGACTCACGCTAGGTGTTCGTCTCCGACAAGTCAGCTGGTGGCAACCTCGTGTACCACTTGACCCTCTGGTTCGGTACCGTGGGGCTTGACCCGCTGAAGATCCTCGGTTACATCCTGCTCATGCCGATGTTCATCACATCATCAAGCCTATTTTGTTGGAGATTTTATAAGCTGGTGGTTAAATCAATCTATTAGAAGTATTTATTATATCTAAGTTAGTTAGTTCATGTTTTTTGTTAGAGATTTTTTAGGAATGTGGTTAGTGGAGGAGAGGGTTAAGATAGGAAGTAAAAGTGTGGCACCACCTCACCAATGAGCACAATCTCCTTGCGCTTGCAGCCGCTCACAACAGCGCCTCTGACAAACACACACGCGCCGCTCGAAGAGGAGGACTCAAGTAGAAATGAGAAGATGGACTTGAGAGGGGCGGTGGATCTAAAGGAAGAATATGAGAGAAGGAGAAGGAGGGGAGATCTAAGATTTTGTTTGTTTGTTTGAGATTTTTGAAAGATTTGTTTGTCTGTTAAAGATTTTTAGGAATGTTTATTTGTTTTAGTTGGATAATGGGGAACGGAGGTGACAATTTTTTTAAAATAATGTGAATTTTGAGGGCAGTTTAGATGACGTATCATCACCAACACCACCAATTCACATATACTATATAGTAGTAGATAATAATTAGATCGGTTAAATAGATTACGTGGCTTACTCTTTTGCAGAAAACTCTAATATTTTTGATATATAGATACTAGATCGGATGGACCTAGTTAAATAGATTACGTGACTTACTCGTTTGTAGAAAACTCCAACTACTTTTGATATATAGATACACCTTGTATGTTTTTTCTTCTTCTAAAATCATACCTTCTCTATTGTCTCAACGTGCAAAACGCGTACTACATACTTTTCTCCGTCCCAAAATGTAAGGCATATTTTATTTATTAAGATAAGGTTTTGACCAATAATTACTCAATTAGTATGTGGTATATGTAACATAAAATTGATATTATGAGATTCGTATTTAAAAAATACTTTTTTATGATTATGATTTTGTATTATATAAATCACATATTAATAGAATAATTATTGGTTAAAATTTTATCTTAACTAAATAAAATATACCTTATATTTTGGGAGGGAGGAAGTAGTTGACATACTAATATGTAAAATAAAACAATCTAATAGCTGAACCAGACCGGAACAGGCACCGGTAGTAGTTGACATACTAGTATGTAATAAAATAATCCAATAGCTGAACCAGACCGGAACAGGCACCGGTAAAACTGGCATTATAAAAATCGGTTGAACCGTCGGTTCGGTCCGGTTCCTAAACTATGATCCGATCACCACGCGCCCCTCGCCTCAGTGCAAGGTCTTCCTCCCCGCCTCCGCCCAAACCCTAGGCTTCACGGTCCACATCCCCGCCGCCTCCGCACGCAGCCGCAGCCGCAGCCATGGGTAAGCAACTCCACCTCTCAGCTCCTCCTCCCTCCCGCCATCTCTCCTGTTACCCTTCTTGCTAGGATTCTGACGCGCCCATTTTGATGGATTCGTGGTGGCAGAGGCGTCCAAGTTCGTGTCGGAGCTATGGAGGAGGAAGCAGTCGGACGTGATGAGGTTCGTGCAGCGCGTCCGGTGTTGGGAGTACAGGCAGCAGCCGGCGATCGAGCGCATCACCACGCCCTCCGGCCCCGACAGGGCCCCCCGCCTCGACTTCAAGGCCGAGCAGGTTGGGTTTTCCCTCTCTCAGATCTCCTCTGTCCTTTCTGTTCTTGATAGGATTCCATAGATGGATACATGTATGAAATGTGTGTTTGTGTGTTGTGATTGCTGGTGTAGTTCGTCTCTACTTATGATCTGTGCGGCTGTTTCGCCGTCTGTTAGTTACGTGTCTGTAAAATGCGTTATCTCTCTGGCAAGCCAGGTGTGTTCATCCATATATTTTTCTATGCAGTTTATGATGAATAAATGGGATCGGTGATGCATTTTTTTAAATCTTGTACCTGTGAACAAGTTTCAAATTTGACAAAATAATACTGGTGTAGTTAATTGCATCTTAGAACTGCATTTGTGTAAACAATTATACCCCAATTATTCAAGGCTGTGCCACTTATTCTAGGTTCACCATTCTACACAAATAAAGGAAAGGAGAATATAGCAGGAGCATGACTTCGAACCCTAATCTGTGCGAAGGCACTGCACTAATCTATGCTGAGACATCGAATCATGTCGAGCATGCATCCTGTAGACTTGCTGAGCACGTCTCACCCATCAGCCCAACCTTAACTGATGCAACAATAATTCCCCCCATACCCAATCAGATATCCCCAATCACCTGAGGGGACCAGCCTGCGAGAATATACCAAACAAATCGGACCATTAATCGAAGTGTTGAACCAGCTCACGAACCCTAAATCCTTTTCTTTTGGGAAAATCACATCGACTGTCGTTGCAAAACATAGACTCAATACATGTAAGTAAAGGCAGAGTGAGAGCCTTACGGGGTTGGAGGAGGCTGAGAGGCGATGCGGGATGCCATTGGCCGGGGTTGTAGCGACGGTGGGCTATTGTGTGGAAGAAGGGCAGACCACCGTGGCTACGAATGAGGGATTTGATCCTCATTGATTTGATCTTACCTGACTTGTCGAACGGGGGGAGTAGGTGTAATAATGAGATCTGGAAAAGAAAACCAGGGGGAGCACCCTCTCGTCATTTCTGTTGTCCCCACCTGTCTAGTTCTTGCCAGCAAATAGGAACACGGGCATGCAACTAACAAGCACTGTGCTTCGATGTCTGGATTGGCTGTTAGATCGATAATATTTCAAGTGATTCTTCATTCATGCTTATATTGCAAATTTCATACCCTATACCTGTTAAGTACAATCTGTTTTCATGAAATGTAACTTGCACTTGTCTCACTTTATGCTGTGCTAATAGCTAGGGTGCATTTTGGTGTGCATTTAACAAGAGCTAGACTCTCAGTTGTAATGCTCATAATGGCAGTAATGCTGCTTGCCAATAATGTTCTCATTAGTTTACTATACTTTATCTTCATTTTTTCATTTGTAGCAATACAGCATATACAAGATGGTATACTTCATAAAACATGTCTTTACAGAATATAACTTACATGGATTACTTCCTTATGTTATCTTTTAGTGCTCACCATTCCGATTTACTTGCAGACACTATGCCCCCTGAGGAGCTATACACATGTCAGAAACTACAGCAATCAAATTTCAGGTTATTAGTTGAACGACTGCTATTCGGATTTTGATCACTGGTTCACTACTAATAACTCTAATATCTTTGTACTCTCTTCAGCTTTTATTCCAGTTGGTCCCCAAAGCACAAAGCTGACAAGGTAAGTAGCAGGCGATGTACTTTATTGTATTCTGTAGAGGCGTTTTTTATGCCTTCATTGTTTATTCTCGTAATTCCAGATGTTGTTAGATTTTTTGTCCTGTTGATACATGCACTAATGACTAATGGTTGTTTCTTATTAAATTTGGTAGAAGGCATTATTACTTCCCAAATGCCTCTCCTTACCATCTCTGGAGTAGGTCATTTGCATCAGGCAATGGTAATGACGGCAGCTTTTTAGGCTATGTTTTGACACTGTAAATTTACTCCTAGCGATGTGCTTATTAACTCTTGTTGTTCCTTCTGTAGGAGACAAGGTCGAAGCTGTTGTGCCTTTCATGGGTGAATCTGTAACCGATGGAACTCTTGCTAGCTTCTTAAAGAGTATGCTCTCTCTCTCTCTCTCTCTCTCTCTCTCTCTCTCTCTCTCCCCCTCCCCCTCCCCCTCCCCCTCCCCCTCTCTCTCTCTCTCCTCTCTCTCTCTCTCTCGCTCTTATGTGTGTGTGTGTGTGTGTGTGTGTGTGTGTGGCAGTGAAGGTCACTCATATTCTTCTATAACTTTTCTTCAATACAGAACCTGGTGACAGAGTTGAGGCTGATGAGCCCATAGCCCAGATTGAAACTGATAAGGTATTGATGTATCTCTTAATCACTTTGGATTCTACTGTGAGTATGTGTCAGAGTCGGTGCTTCTGACTGGCCATAATAAAACAGATTTTTTTCCTTCTGTATTCCAGGTTACCATAGATGTTGCTAGTCCTGAAGCTGGTGTTATTGAAAAGGTGGATAATTTTCTCATTTTAGCTTCCACGTCTTGTTATTATCATGGTTTACCTCTACTGGAGCTGTAGCAAAATTGCTAATTTTCTGAATGTCGTTGCTTTCCAGTTAATTGCTAGTGAAGGTGATACGGTTACTCCAGGCACCAAAGTTGCTATCATATCAAAGTCTGCATCACCGGCTGAAACACATGTTGCCCCATCTGAGGAGGCAACCCAAAAAGAATCACCTCCAACAAAAGTTGAAGAGAAATCACAAAAAGTAGAAGAGAAATCACCAAAAGTAGAACCTCCCAAGATGCAAGCACCACAGCCAACTAGTCCACCAAAAACCTCCCCTACAGAACCACAGCTCCCTCCAAAAGAACGTGAGCGACGGGTAAGGCTAATCTTCGATGACATAAAGTTGCAAAGTTGCATCGAATCAATTTTAGATGGACTTGTACATCTTTGTTCTTTTACAATGCTAACTGTAGGTGCCGATGCCAAGGCTCAGGAAACGCATTGCCAACCGTTTGAAGGATTCCCAGAACACATTTGCAATGCTGACCACATTCAATGAAGTTGACATGTAAGTGTGTTGGTAATCTTTTTCTTCTCTTATTTAACATTAGTTCGTGTGGTGTGTTATTGCGTTAGATTTTGCTCTTACCTTGTTTTTAATTGTCACCCTTATTAGTATGCATGCTTCACTGGACAACTGTTTAATATGGTGAGCTGGTGACATTTGGTCCCCGTGTCATGTGCTTGGGGTTTGGAGGGATGCGGATTGGATCTGAGATAGTAGCCGTGGGTAATTGGAGGGCGCAGCTTGTAGTTGCGCCGACCTATTGCTGAGGGAAGGGGATGAGAATCAAGTTTGGGTAAATTTCTGCTTGGTTTTATTGATCGACTAGGGAGGACTATAAATAGCCCAGTTACAACTTGGAGGCTAAGCCAGACTCTGAATAGAATTAGAAACGGACTCCTAACAGATTTGGAAACAGCAGGAGAAACCTTCTATGGGACGAAACCTTTCCATCTCCAAATCCTATTACCTAAATGCCAACTAACTTGAAACAGACTTGGACACCAAGTCGGATTTGCGCCTCCTGTAGGACTGCCCCCACATGACATCTCCCCCTCCATTCTGAAACAGCTCGTCCTTGAGGTGGAAGCTTGGATAGCGCTCCTTGAAGGCAGGAACATCCTCCCATGAGGCCTTAGACGCCGATTGACCGTCCCACTGAATGAGGACCTGCTGCATACCCCTGGAAAGGCGAGCATGCAGTGCCTTGTGAGGTGTCGGCTGTACACGTCCCCGGAAAATGGCTGGCGGCACTGGAGGAGCGTCTGGAGGAGGGCCATGGTACTTCTTCAGGATACCCACATGGAAGAAATTATGGATGCGAGCACGAGGTGGAAGCTCTAAGCGGTAGGCGACGGAGTCAATCTTGTCGATGACCTTGTACGGGCCATAGTACTTGGGTGCTAGCTTCCCCTTGGCACTAGAACTGAGGAACGCCGCTGGACGGTGGTGCAAACGTAGCCAAGCCCACTTGCCGATGTTAAAGGATAGGGGACGATGCTTGCCATCATAGTAGTGCTTGTAATGTTGTGTAGCCTGGAGAAGGCGTCGCGGACGTCGAGGAGGAACTGGTTACGGTCGACGATGTTGCGCTCCACCGCATGATTGCGAAGCTCGCTAGGTGTATATGCTCGGAAGGATGGAGGGTCACGACCATACACCACACGGAACGGCGTATCCTTCAGAGCAGTATGATAGGAGGTGTTGTAGCAATACTCGGCCCATGGCAGCCACTGAAGCCACTGGCGGGGGCAATCACCGGTGAGGTAGTGCAGGTACATGGCAATGACCCGATTCACGGCCTCCGATTGGCTGTCAGACTAGGGGTGGAAGACGAAGCTCATATGTAGGCGAGTGCTCGAAGCCGCAAAGAGAGCCTTCCAGAAGCCAGAGGTGAACACCACGTCACGGTCAGAGACGATGGAGGCGGGAAACCCGTGGAGGCGGACAATGTCGGAGAAGAAAGCCTTCGCCACCGTCTCGGCCGTGTAAGGATGCGCCAACGGGATGAAGTGCGCATAGTTTGAGAAGCGGTCGACGACGGTGAGGATGACGCACTTGCCGCCAACTTTGGGAAGCCCCTCAATGAAGTCCATCGCGATGTCTTCCCAAACACGAAAAGGAACAGCCAGGGGCTAAAGTAGGCCGGCTAGATGGAGCTGCTCAGTCTTATTGCGTGGACACACCATGCAGGCCCGGATGTAGTCCTGAAGAGTTGCGCGGGCTTGAGGCAGGTGGAAGTCGCGGCGGAGGCGATGGAGCGACTTTTGGATGCCCTCATGGCCCTCGTTGTGGGCTGCCGCAAGCACGGCCGCCACAAGTGGTGATGAAGGTGGCACGTAGGCGTGACGCTCGAAGGTGACGATGCCATCGACGAGGGCCCAAGGGGGGCCAAGCTCGCCAGTCTCCAGTTGCTCACGGAAAGCAACCAGGGTCGGGTTAGTGTGGGCCGCCTGGCGAAGGGCGGCGAACAGGTCGAAGGAGGGTCCGGTGATGGCACAAGCGCGGATGTCAGAGGTGTCGCGCCGGGAGAGTGCGTCAGCCACTATATTCTGGCGGCCTAGCTTGTATTCCACCATGAAGTCGAACCCCAGGAGCTTGCTGACCCAATGGTGCTGTGGAATGGTCGCCAAGCGCTGGTCGTGGGTTCGCGGTGGTGGCAGTCCCTTGGGCTCGGCGAAGACATCGGAGTAGTCAGCAAGGAGGCTGTCAAGGAGGTCCCGGCCAGAACAAGCGTGGACATGGCGCGAGTGGCTTGGTGCAGTGATGCCGTGCCACTCCACGCGGTGGTCGGAGCACCAGAAGGACATGAAGAGGCGTGTGAAGTCCCACAGTATGGGGGCCAAGCGTCTTGAGCCAGCGTGTCCCGAGAACGACGTCGAAACCACCCAAGGGGATGGCGTACAAGTCAATGGTGAAGCCCTCTTGGCCGATGGTGACGGCGGTCTGTCGGAGAAGGCCTCCGCACGTGACGTGGTCTCCATTGGCGCACGGAGGCGGCGTCCTGTCGAGAAGTTGGTCCCGACGTGTGCGGCGATCTCCTCGTTGATGAAGTTGTGGGTGTTGTCGGAGTCAAGGAGGGCGACGAGCTCGTGCTCACCGACACGCACCACCAGTTGCATGGTGTCGCTGGTGCGTACGTCGGTGATGGCGAGAAGCGAGATTTGGAGGTTGTCCTCGCTGTCCGCCTCCACGTCATCGTCGTCGGCGGACTCAATGTAAAAAAGACGCTTGCAGCGATGGCCGCGGGCATACATTTCGTCGCAATTGAAGCAGAGCCCTTTAGCGCGTCGGTCTTCCATCTCGGCAGCGGTCAACTTCTTGAACACGGGACCAGCGGCAGGGCTGGCGGTGTCAGGCGTTGCTGTGGTGGCCGTCCCCAGTGGCGGACAAGGTGGGCGGGCTAGGCGAGTGGTCGGAGCCGTGTGCAACGCCGTGACCGAGTTCAGGTGCTCAAAGGACATGGCCAGGTCCATGGCCGTTTCCAGGGTGGCCGGTTTCATCAACTCCACCTGTGTTTTCATGGGCTCTCCAAGATTGTTGGTGAAGATGCTCCGCTCTTCCTCATCTGGGATGGGCTTGACGTGAGTGAGGAGTTCTAGGAAGCGCTTAGAGTAGTCAGCGACAGTCCCAGTGCGGCGAAGGGAGATGAGCTCGCTGAAGGGGTTGGCGTGCGTGGGCGGCCCGAAGTGCGTGGAAATGAGCTGACGAAACTCATCCCACGGCGGTCGGCCGATCTCCTCCAGGTGGCCGTACCATAAGGCGATGACGCCCGTGAGGTGGTATGATGCCAACCAGGTCTTGTCGGACTCTTGTGTGCGCTGGTCGAGGAAGTATAGATTGCATCTGGTCAGCCATGGCCGGGGGTCGCTCTCACCATCGAAAGTGGGAAAATCGATCTTGTAGAGGCGGGGGGCTTGCTCGGTGCCCTCGGTGAGGAGCGAGCTCGCTGTCGCCCTGGCTTGGTCGTTGGGCGTAGGTATCAGCCCTGGCCCGCCCAGCCGGCGCGAGTCGCCACACTGCTGCTCCAGACAGAGGATGGTGAGATGCTGTGCCTGCTGCTGCTGTGCAATTTCGTCCACCTACGTCTTGATCGCCTGTAGGGTCTCGGTGATGGCCTTGAGACTAGCGTCCAACTTCTTGCCGTCAGCGCGGCGTTCAGCCCGTCGCTCGTCGTGGTCGAACTAGACGTCGTTCGCGAGATCATTGAGCCCTTTGACCACGTCCTCATGGTCCGCCTGTTGCTTGACGATGAGTTCTTCAAGGGTTTTGGGTGGGGCGGGTGGGTGCTCATGGCGTCGGTGGCAGCAGAGACCGACGGCTCTGATATCAAGTTGTCACGTGCTTGGGGGTTGGAGGGATGCGGATTGGATCTGAGATAGTAGCCGTGGGTAATTGGAGGGCGCAGCTTGTAGCTGCGCCGACCTATTGCTGAGGGAAGGGCCGACCTATTGCTGAGGGAAGGGGATGAGAATCAAGTTTGGGTAAATTTCTGCTTGGTTTCATTGATCGACTAGGGAGGACTATAAATAGCTCAATTACAACTTGGAGGCTAAGCCAGACTCTGAATAGAATTAGAAACGGACTCCTAACAGATTTGGAAACAGCAGGAGAAACCTTCTACGGGATGAAACCTTTCCATCTCCAAATCCTATACCTAAAATGTAAACTAACTTGAAACAGACTTGCACACCAAGTCGGACTTGCACCTCCTGTAGGACTGCCCCCACATGACACCCCGTCTAGCATATTTTGAGGAGTTTTAGGATTTAACTACGCTATGTTAGGGTGCGTGTCACTATATGATTATTAATTGCCATCTACTGTAACAATATAGCAATATACATGTCAGTATATAATGGATTATATGTAAGAGTGCTCACAGAAATGACTACTAGTATTCCTGACCAAAACAATATACCTTTTATTGCATTTAATAATGGGATATCAGTATGTGATTCAGCATATGTTCATCTTTTCTTACATAAGAACTTAATCAATCCTTTTCTTTTTCGCCATCAACTGTTATTAAAATAACTTGGCTGTATAAGCTTTATTGTTTTATCACTTCTTTACTGTTGGATATTATGATGCAGGACCAATTTGATGAAGCTACGGTCTGTTTATAAAGATGAATTTGTCAAGAAGCATGGTGTCAAATTGGGTCTGATGTCTTGTTTTGTCAAGGTACTGACCAATCTTATGCACTGCTGAACTATTGCTCGGTGATTTCATTCGATAATTCTGTTTGGCTTTGGCAGGCTGCTGTTTCTGGACTGCAGAACCAGCCAATTGTGAATGCTGTCATTGACGGTGATGACATCATATACAGAGACTATGTTGATGTCAGTGTTGCTGTTGGCACTTCCAAGGTACTAATAATACATAGTTGTCAATATGCTGAATACCTTCCTATATGTTTTGGACTAGTATCTCACGGTAATGCAAATCTCATATTCTTCAGGGTCTTGTGGTGCCTGTTATCCGAGATGCTGATACAATGAACTTTGCTGACATCGAGAAAGGGATAAACAACCTTGCAAAGAAGGCTACTGAGGGGGCACTGTCAATTGACGAGATGGCGGGAGGAACATTCACCATCTCCAATGGTGGTGTCTATGGAAGCCTTATTAGCACACCTATCATCAACCCCCCACAGGTACTGCTGCTTTTCTTTTCTGGTACTCAGCAAAATCTCTTCAATACATTTCATAGCAGATATTCATCGGAAGCACAATGCACATATATTGCAGTCAGCAATTCTTGGGATGCATTCCATTGTGCAACGCTCTGTGGTTGTGGATGGCGAAATCCTTGCAAGGCCGATGATGTACCTTGCACTGACATACGACCACAGGCTTATCGATGGCAGAGAGGCCGTTTTCTTCCTGCGCCGCATCAAGGACGTGGTTGAAGACCCCCGGAGGTTGCTCCTCGACATATAACTCCATGGGCCGATCCTTCACTGCCAACTGTTTTGTGCTCGTCTGGAAATAATACTGTGCAAATTTTTGACTGATACAAAGAGTTGCGTTCTGAGAAAGACGAAATTTGACTTGAGGATATCGCAAGGCCTCTGATAATCGTAGAAGAGAGCACACACATGATAAGGTGTTCTCCCGTTTCGATGAGAGGGATGTAGTTCCCTAAACAGTTTGCTTTAAATTTCAATGCCTTTTTGGTTGATATCTGTCGCATGCATAAGGCAATCTGCCCTGTCTAATCGTTGCTTCTTTCTGTATCCGCGTGTATCACTTCAGAATTCTCGATGGCTAGTTATCAGCCACTTTACATGTCTTTTGTCCTTAGTTTATTGCATTTTAAACTGGTGCATGATATGTTATACATTTATAATTGTTATAATGGTACTTAAAAGACATGGTATAGTAATTTCGATCAGACACTATCTGGTGATAATTGACTTCATGTTATAATGGTGATAATTCGCTTTATACTATCATGAACCATTGTACCAAAGCTTTACGTGACATCCGTAGTCCATCCCTTCATATGCATAGATCGCTACACACTAAACGATAGCCTTACATATAGCTATGCATCTCACTTAGAATGAGCTAATAAGAGTCACTTTGGACGTGCCAACGCCAGTTACATGGTAGGGTCGCGCTAGGGCGCTGCTGCCTACCTATTTGGGAGTATAATTCCTCGGTAATTGATTGGTTGATGTATCCATAGTAGAAAGCAATATTTCTTTTGCGTGGATAGTTAAAAGCAAAATTGTAATTTTAATTATCACTAACTTACTAATATAGTGTAACCTTTCATCACTTTCCTCCCTAGTGAGGCTCTCCTCCACTCGTCCGGCATCTTCGGCGGTTGGAGTGAAGGAGGGAGGTTGGATCTGCGTTTCCCCAATGTATATTATAGACTTCTGCTCGGACAAGCGCCAGCGGTGGCGAATAAAGCAGCGCTTGGATCTATGGTTGCATACTTGCATCCACCTCTCTTTCCCATATTCCGGCCCCAAATCATGTCAATGGCATTGCGGCGGAGGCGTTGAGTGATTCTGGTACAGCCCCTTATAGATCTGAGGTTTCCCCTCTGAGCTAGTGTTGGGCTATGCCCGGCGTTTCTCCCCTGCCCTGTTATCTTTCCTATTTTGTTCTTCCTCCTCCGCCCCGTGTTGTCGGCTCGTTGGTTTTGCTTCCTCATATCCTTCCGCGCTGGCGAGTCCTTGTCGGAGCTTCAATTCCTTCTTGGGCTTCTTAGCAGTTTCAGGGCGTCCATGGTCCCCTCTTTCTCCTTCAGGCCCTCTCTCTTCTCTTTTTGGTGATGTGCTTCTTGTGTAATGGAGGGTGGCCGGCTCCAGTCTTCGTGGTTACCGTTCGCCCTTTTCAACCTCTATCTCGGTTCTTGGGTGCGGTTGGTTCGTGGCAACGATGACAGCCTCATTTGGATCCTGATTTGAAGGTGTTTGGCTGTCCCAGGGCCTCTCCAGATTGTTGGTGGCTTGTTCTCCCCCTAATTCTCTCACGACGGCGACCTTCTCAGCCTCTAGGTTCCTACAGGGACCAGTAGGAGGTCTCTGTCCAAGCTGACCATTCTGCCGTGGCTGCTGATGCTCCGGCTCATCAGCGATGAGTCCCATGCTAGTTAGCGGCAACAACGCATGGTGGCTCCTCGTGCAACCCGTGACAATCTCTAGGACGTATGTGTGTCTCCTTTGGTACTGTGTACACGTGTCCCTCAAGGGCAGACATATAATTTTTCTTCCTCAAGTATCTTATCTATTGTAGCAGGTTGTAGTATCCAGTGGAATTTTATGGGTTTCTACCAGTTTTATCTTGTAATACAAGTAGGGAATTTAAATTTTTTTAAAGCTAGTGGAGTATTTTTTTTCTAAGCGATTGTGATCTTTGGAACACGTAGAAGAAGAGGTTGACACAAACCGATTTCAATAGTTATTGATTTTAGCTATTATAAATAGATAATTTCTTTGTCCTGCTCCCCCTTCCCTCCTCCCTGATCTAAAAAAAACACCAGCAAAACCGCGAAATTGTCACGTGCGTCCCATTTGAACTTGATGGTTCCCACCCCAACCCAACGAGATGACAGCTGTGGTAGGGGGAGCGGGCTGGGGATGGGCCACAGCCAAGCGCGCTGCCTGCTAAGCGAGCTCCCCACCCTCTCCAACACCGCCGCCCCGCTGCTGTCGTGCTCCGCCTGCCCTCGCACCCAGTCAAGCCCGCCAAGCCTACCGCCGCGGCGGAAGCTAAGGTCCTAGGAGGGGCAACACATGGACAGGGGTAACTACGCGTCCACCTCGCCCTCCACTGCCAATGCAGAGGAGGAGCACACGGGACATCACATCGCGATGGCACTTGACTCAGTTGGCTCACCTTCACCTTCGGGTTCACCTCCCTCCTTGCCACCTTCGGCTCCTAGGACACCGTTGTCGGGTGCCCTACCTCCCCGCCAAGCTCCGTGAAGCCGCCGCCAAGGCGACAGTGGCCCCTGCCGTGACTTCCATCATCGATGACGTGGGGTGGGCAGGCGCAAGGTCCGATGAGATGAGGACGCATCACGTTGGGGTGCTCGTTAAGGGGTTAGCGTGGATCCCCCACACTACTGCAGAATGGGCTACCAGTGACGGGCGGCTTGCCCGTCACTGGTACTTTACATACCAGTGACGGGCTCTAAACTCCGCTCGTCACTAGTAACATTTTCAAGATTTAAAAAAATACACGGTATTTTAGCACATTGCTCGGGGTCGTCGGAGCGGAGCGGAGCTCGGCCGAGGATGGCAGTAGACGCGAGCTCTTCTTTCCAGCGGTGGGGACGGCGGACGGGGTCGGGGACGAAGGGAGGAGCTCGGGGAAGGAGGGAGGAAGACGGAAGCCTGGTGCCGCCGCCTGTAGCCACCACCGCTCGGAAGGTCGGTGCCGCCGCCGCTCGGAAGGCCGGCGCCGCCGCCGCTCGAAGAAGACTAGTGCTGCACATGGAGGAGCTCGCCGTCGTCGTGCTCGTTGGAGACCGCCAGAGAAGGAGCATGGGAACGGCTGGCGTGGTGGCGTGAGCACGGGGACGGTGCTCTCGTCGGGAGCGGAGGGAGCGGAGAAGGCGTCGACAGTGCTCTCAGCTTGGCCGCAGGTGGTGGTGGTGGCTGTGGTCGAGCGCCACCGCACGCATCGGATCTTGGTAGGATCCAGCAGCGCCGACCCTCCCTGTGGCCGGATCTGGCGCCGCCGACGATGGGGGAGGACGAGCACAAGCGTGACGGCCTTGGATCCGTGTGCCCTCGGTCGCGAGCGTGTGGGAGGAGCACGTCAACCAACGCGCGGATCCGGTGCTCGTGGGAGGCGATGCAGGCGGAGATTGACGGAGACGCGCGAGCATCGCACCGGAGCAAGCCGGAGGCGAGGTCGGGGAGGGAGGGGTCCGGCGGGGAGGAATGCCGGCGAGGGGAGGCGCGGGAGACCGGCGAGGAGGGGAGGCGAGGGAGGCCGGCGACGAGGGGAGGCGCGGGAGGCCGGCGAGGAGGGGACGTGCGGGAGGCCGGCGACGAGGGGAGACGAGGGGAGGCGCGGGAGGCCGGCGACGAGGGGAGGCGAGGGAGGCGTCCGGTGGGGAGGCAAGCAGCAGCAGCGGCGGGGAGATTTGAGGAACTAGGGCTAGGCGGGCGCGCGGGATTTGGGGATTTTTCCCCAAGTCCCACGCGGGCGGTATATATGAGGTCCTTATCAGTGACGAGCGGAATATGGGCTCGTCACTGGTAAGAAATTTAGTAGCGACGGACATTCTGTGTGGCTCGTCACTGGTAACAAGGCCCGGAGGCGGACGTAATCAAAGCATACCGGTGATGGGCGCTTGAATAGGCACGTCACTAGAATACACATATCAGTGACGAGTGCCCCTGTGAGCCCGCCACTGGTAGTTTCTCTGTTACCAGTGACGTGCACTAATTTCCGCCCGTCTCTGGTAATAATTTACCAGTGACAAGTGGAAATATGCGCCCGCCACTGGTAAATTTTACGATTACTAGTGACGAGCATTTTTTGTACACGTCACTGGTGACGTGGCACCTATAGCACTTTCTGCAGTAGTGCCAATGCGCTCGATGGGTTGTTCAGCCCCTGCAAGATGACAATTTTTTCATGGGACATCAGACATGGGTTGGGAGCTGGCCATATAGGGTGAACTGATTTGGTGTAGACGGCAGCTGAACACCTAGGGTCACCAAATTGGCAAGAAATATTGAGCCTTGTGCAAATGCTGGGTTCCAGATGAAGATGAGATTTTTATTTCTTCTAAAGGACATGAATTAGTTTGCTTGTTGGTGCAAATTGATGAAACAGCAAACAGTTGCTTCTGTTTGGATTGGTGGCCTTTGGTGAATTCTTTGTAAGATTGTATTGGCTGAAACTTAGGGAAAATGCTAAAATCCGTGCTTGTTCAGAAGCAAATCAATGATTTAAGGTTTTCTTTACTCTCGCACCATGTCACCAAAGGTAATCAATAAAGGGATTTTCAAAAAAAAAGCAAGAATTAATGATGCAGTATAGCTAAAAATGTATGAAATTCTAAGGGTAAATCCCCAACATTAGTGAGGAATACAATGCTTGTGTAGGATAGCTCCAAGAACTAATACAGCTTTGTTCGGACAATTGTTTCGAGTATTAGTTGGGAGGCTGTACATACAAGTTAGGGAATTAACATATCTACGTTGGCTAGAATAGCTCTGACGTGATGCGGCCTATATTTAGCTATCACATTATTTAAAACCGTTTTGGAATGGATAAAATAATTTTTAGGGATGGAAAAATTGCACTGTATCAGTTGAGGGACCAACTTCGAGGTTTTTGGAGTTAAGAGATGAAAACTACACTCATGCAATAGTTGAGGGATGAAAAAATATATTTCTTTTAACGAATTATCTGAACGAGATCTAATTTTCAAATTTTCCATCCAGTTTTAGAATTTCTTTATTTTTATGTCTTTACTATGATTTGTTTAAAGGTCTTCCACAATTTCAACAGGTATGAACGAAACCGAAGGTGCACATAGTGGTCGCTGGAGCGGAGAAGTGAGAGGAAGCATAGATGTTCGTCGTGACATGCTTTCATAAAATACAATGATCTTTTGATCAATTTTTCTAGATATCTTGTCGTTTCGTAGCAACACACAGAGTAAGGTAGAGTTTGCTTCATTTCTTCTTTAAACCGCTTGTCGGTGGTTTTCAACTGGTATGGGGAATAAATCTGAATGTCACTTCAAACATATAATCTATGACACCGGAAGGATTTCCAGTTACCACTGTCGCTCACAGTTTTCACACGCTGATCATTCTTTCTGGCTGTGTTTCGTCTCCGTGTGATCGTGGGTGCTGCCGTCCTGGCAGTTTGATCGGTTGGTGTGGGTCTCTACGAGTCTACGGTGCTAGCCCGACAGAGAGCAGGGTGAGGGACGAGGGCCGCCCGCGTTGTTGCCATCCATTCGTCGTCCTTGCTCCCGTCCTTCCATAGTTCCACTTCTCCACCGCATCCCCGTTCGCGCTGCGGAAAGAGGAAAAAGGGGCGGTGCCCATGTCTGAAGACCGTGTGGAAGACGACGGAAGGGGTGAAGAGCCACCCGTTCGAGGTAGCCGCATGCTGGCTGCTGGCCGTATCCCACTCGCGGACTCTTTATCTCCGGTAACGGTATCTTCCGTTAGCTCGTGCACTTATCCAGATAGTCTTAATCCATTTTTACCTTATGTTGTTGTATACCGTTCTATGCATACCATCTGTTCGATAAAATGGCTAAAGGAAATTTTTTTGTTGAGTTCATCACCGGTG
Organism: Stipa capillata; assembly: GCA_019208055.1. Lineage (NCBI taxonomy): Eukaryota > Viridiplantae > Streptophyta > Magnoliopsida > Poales > Poaceae > Stipa > Stipa capillata. The sequence goes on along the minus strand of JAGXJF010001058.1, from coordinate 50,797 downwards.
CTGGAGTTCTCCAAGGTAAAGATATGGGTGTTGTCACAACCTCGATTTTCGGAGCCGCGAGAAAATACCCACAATTGTCTATGAGTTTCTTAATTGCAAACGCAGAGTAACCACATTACCAAGACAACGTTAAACATCCAAATTTTATTACAGAACTAGAAAATAAGCTTAGCAGCGGTTTTTTTTTACAACTGACTGGGGTGTCCGAGCCAAAGTTTATATTACAATAAAAAAGGGACCTATACCACAAGCGCCTCGAACGCGGATAAGACCTCGAATTCGTACTCGTCACCCTTGAAATATTCTTCATCGAAAGGTTCTACTTCATCTTCCTACATATCTGTGATGATTGGTGCAGTAATGAGTACATGACGTACTCAGCAAGCCACGTTGGGAAATACACTACATAACTATATGTCTTAGATTTCAAAGGAGGGTATATGGTTTATTATTTGTGGATGCACAGTCCTAACCTCCATCTTAGCATTTAAAATTCCTTCATTTAAACATTTAGATAGGAAAACATTGTGTTTTTAGTAACCCTATTGGGTCATCGTCAAATTCAACTAACCATTACCAATCTCTACTCATGCTTTGTATCGACAATCATCTCTAAACACAACTTCATTAACCGAAAGCACAGCATATTCAAATACCATTTGTTTTAACTCTATAGAGTGATTCAGCTTTACCCACATGATATCTAAACCTCTTAGTGTCACTACAGATTTACACACTCCCATTAGTGTGTCAATAGAGGTATGATAACAAGGCCTTTTATCTGCTCTATGTTTTGAAGTTTCTACCCAAGAACAATAGGTCACTCGCTCTCTTGGGAGCCGACGGGCCAGTGTTAACTTTGCGATCCGGGAGTCAAGTGAGGTCCAGTTGTGATTTCCCAATAAATGGCCTATCACATCTTTCGCTTTTGCGGGTCTTCCAGAGAAGAGGAACAACAAGCTATTCTGTAGTTGTTCAGCGGGTAGAGCAGATTTACTAGGCCAGGTTTGACAAGTCAAACATGTGGTTGAGCAGTTCTGTGTTCATCACTTAGCACAAGAGTCTTGTCCTTAACTGCCCTGAGTAAGGTAATCCAACCCATTACTCTTACTCCCGAAAGGGGTATGGCTGCACGATCAACAGATGAAAGCCCCATCTTCTTTGTCCCCAACCGTCGATAATTTCTTTCTGAAACCCCCATCTTCTTTGTTTCTAACCGTCGACAATTTCTTTCTGAAACCACATTCTTTGAGTTTTGCTCTAGGGTTACCAATATTCCTGAATATAGTTTAACCTAGCCTCTAATGTTGGTGAAGGATACTGATATGATTTATATTTATCCTACGGTCTTCAAGGTGAATATGGCCTGCAAAAATAGTTGTGGCTGTGAGGTGGTAGGTGCTAACTATACCATCATGTCATTCAAAAATATTACGGCACCAAATTAACATGCAAGAAATAATTAACTAAACTAGTAATACAATAACCAGCAGGCAAGTGGGATCAACATGAACAAAGGAGTGTGATTTGCCTACTACACTGAAGTCGGTCGGATCGTTGTCTGAAAAACCTTCACCTTCAGGATCCTCTCTAAGCGTCTGATCGTTGCTACCGTGTCCTATTTGCAAAAAGATCCAAACAAACATATATAAGTCCGGGCTCGTAAATGTGAGCTAGGAGCAAAATATAAAATAATAGAAATATAATACTATAAATAGGAAGGTGGGGTTTGTGGGGTGTTTAGAAAGGAAATCAAGGTTGGACGTATGTATGGTCAGAATCGGAATACTGAAAAGATGGAAAAGAATACATAATGTGAGTTAGGGTTTCGGACGAAGAATCGAGATATATGTGGAATAAAAAGGTTTTTGTGGGTTTTGAATATTAAATAGTGGGAATTGGGTCTAATAGTATGGAGGAATGAAATCGTGGCGTCGAGACGATCGAAATGGTATATAATTGTGTTTTTTTAGCTCACTGGCCATCCGCTGGCAGTTTCGGGCTTAGTACCGATATTTTAGCAACAAATCTAATAAATCTAACTGTAGTGGTTGGTGTTTTGATTTATTTTGGAAAGGGAGTGTGTGCGAGTTGTCTATTTCAAGAATAGATTGGATCTATCCGGCTGCACTTTAGAATATTTTTTAGTATTTTTCGGATAAATAAGAAAAGGGTGCACGATCTCGACGAATTACTTCTGAATTTATTCAGAAATCATATGGAAGAACCATAGCATTTCGCGACTCATTGGTAAATCAACTTTGATTCTCTATAGACCAATAATGTGAGACCATTAACACGGTTAAAGCTAAACTGCTTGAAGTCCAGGCAAAAAGGGGTACTCTTTCTACAACTATATTAGTATTAGTACCAAAATGCTTTAAACGGGAAATAGCTAATGTAGAATTTATCTGATATAGAACACTCATATCGATAAAATGGTTTGAACTATTTACGATTCTGTCGCCGATGAGGCTTGCCGCCAGTGGCGGGAGACACAAGGAGGTTTAGGAGGATGCGGGGGTTCCATTTTTGGGGGAGAAATGGGGGCATTGCTACGGGAATTTGGCTTGGTGACGGTGAGGGCGCTCGGGATCACCTCGCCGGAGTTGGAGGCGTCGGTGGCGGGGTCGCTACCGCTCGGGAAGGTGAAGAAGAAGTGCAGGGGGTTGAGGAGGAGATGGAGGTGCTCGTGTTTGTGGAGAAGAGCTCGAGAGGAGGGGTCTCCGGGGATTTATAACCGGCGGGAGAGGCGGTCGGATTGTGTTGCTCATCTCCCGAGGAGATGAATTCGCTCCTCCGGTGACCGGAGCTCCCACTGCGCCTTCACGTGGATCGGCAGGTGTGCGAGCTCGGGCGGCGCGCCGTGGCATAGGTTGGGCAGGTCGGTGTAGAGAGAAGAGGAGGCGGCGGGGCAGAGAGAGAGAAGAGGCAAGTGACGCGTGGACGGGGCGACTTCAGGGGCGGTGCCGTTGCAGAGGAGCGGGGCCCGCCCTGTTACAGGCGTCGAGCGGAGGGCGGCGGCGGGGGTTAGGGCAGAGGAGGTGGAGGCGATGGGGAGATGGGCTAGACGGGTCGGGGGAAAGAAATGGGCCGAGAATAGAAGAGAAAGAGGGCCAAGAGAAAATTTTAAATTTATTTGGAGAATTTTGCATTGACAAAATTTGAGAATTTTTCATACTGTTACAGGTGCGAACCGTCTTCACCAAACCAATGCTCTCTTCAGGAAAAATCTTGTGATCAAGGTAATACTTCTCAATCTTCCTTTCTTTTCCGATTGTTTTGTGTGGAGTTGTCTCAGCAAAATTGTTCCTTCTTTACGAAAATAGGGTCTGGCTCTTTTGTTCTTGCCGAAACGATTCACTGTTAGAGGGTACGACGCCCCGATCTTCTGTGATATAAATGCATCTTTTGGTGATTCTATGCATGCGGGTCTTAGTTTAAAGAACTCAGATCTCCGAAGGATCAATCCTAAGTCCGTGTTATCCTCCAATTCCAACGAACGAAGGATGCAGTACATACTATTTGGGTTCAAGGGTTCAGTTTGCACCAACCATGAATAGAAACTATTGTTGAAAGTGGCACTATATTATTTGTCGTTATTGTCTGACTGTTAGCTGACATGAGCCACCTGGGTTCGAGAAATAGAATAGTAAAAATGGTTCTGTCAGTGCTAGAAAAAAGTTCTTGTTGAACGTTTCCTCCTTGAAAATGAGAAATACCAAATGGAAAAATGATACTGGCAGTGCTAGAAAAAATTAAATGCACTGTTGAAAGCTTCTACTTGCAGAAAAAATGATCCTACAGATGCCGTTGGAGATGATCAAGGCAGTGAGGGCCACGTCTAGGAAACATATAAAGCCCCATGTCCAAAGGTCTGGTTTTTTGGAAGACATGAATCCTTCTGAAATGCCATGCTTTTTACTCTATCGCTCATTAGATCATATCATATGCTTCCTTTTGGTTATATATTAATCATATAATTAGGGCTGGGCTTCTCCTTCTCTTTGCTGACACTCTATCGTTGCTGGTGGATTTTTAAATCACTAATTAAAATTGAAGATCTAGATATTGTCACAACAGTACATGTGTTGTTACCCTTCATTGAATTAACATGTCCCTATTAGTCCCTATCCTGCATCAAATAGGACTCTTATGGCGTTTACTCTTATGGCGTGTCATATCACTCTTATCATGAGGAGAGTACAACTTCAATGATTGAGTTAAGAGTCTATTTGCAGTGGAAGAAGTATTACGTCATAAAAGGCCAAAGAGGGATCATACTGTTTTGAGTATTTGGCGTGTAGTATTATAGTAATTCAATCTGAAGTATCCTCTGCTTCCTGTTATCTTTTAGAACATATGAAGTTTCAAAATTAATCGCCTTCATGTTATAGTGTGCATTCTTGTATGAAATTTCTGGGATTCTATATCAAAATGCATGTGCATGCTGCTATTTCTTGCAGTGCTATTCCAAGATTAATTGCACACTGTTTACCATAAACCTTTACATTTTCGCTACATGTTATCTTTGAAGTTAATGTTCATGATATCCTTTTGGTTCATATTATTGGAATAATTAGTAATTTTTTAATTAATCTAATCCAAAAAACATGAAATATGACATGAATATTATTCTAGCAGCAGATTCAATCATCAAGTTATTTTCAGATAGACTAGATATGCTAGTTTCAACTAAATAGTATACTAGCATATCTCTTATATTTATATGAATAATTACGCTAAACTCAAGCACAAACAAGATGATGCGCAAGACATACGTGACATTTGGAGGGAAGATGACTGCACCGTCGTTGTAGTCGTCGCCACCAGCTATGACGTAGTCGTTCACTTGCTGTAGGCAAAGTAGTCATATACAGCTGCCTCTCGCTCCTCACTTGAGGTAGTCGTAGTAGTCGCGCGCACGATTGATGTAGACGAAGACGATGAACGTGAGTAGTCGCGCCGAGATGCCCCCCATGAAAGTACATCCAGTTCCAAGGAGAGTGGAAGGATGATTATCTAGCCCCAAGGTTTGGTTTTGATGGTTAATGGCAACCCTCACCTGTATCTAACGTTTACAATGAGTGTGAACAGGAGTTTAGATGAACAGGAGTTTTGCTAAAGTGGGAACTTCGGTAAAACAAACCTTTGTGTCTACTCATTTATTTGTATGGTTTGTGTTTACCTGTGCTGATATACATAGTTTACTCTCTGCTGCACACAACTGAGTTTTCCACCTGAGACTCAGTTGACACTAAGAGCAAGTTGTCTCCTTTACTATTCTGTTTATCTGTTGCACACAACTGAGTCACTCACCTGAGACTCAGTTGACACATAGTTGTCTCTGCTCTGCTCTGCTTGCATTTATCTGAGTTATTTACCTGAGAGTCAGTTGCCTGAGTCAGTCGCTTAGGATTGGCCCATTTATTCAAAGTAAAGCCCATTAGGTTTTAATTTTATAGAGCCGACCTATTCACCCCCCCTCTAGTCGACTCCTGAGATCCTTTCACCCCAGAAACCTTATTTGCCTTCTCCCGGTGCAAGATCTCGAAGGCAGGGTTTCGAAGGCCTGCTCTCCGAATGGCAGTGCACGCTGACGCCAAGATGGAGTAGTCTAGTGTGGTAGTGCCAAAACAGCGGATGTGGAGAAGAGCACTACGAGGGGACTTTTGCTTTGTCCAGGGAAGGCCCTTATATAGGCACAGTCGAAGAATGCGAAATGATCCATCTCCCTACAGAAGCTAAAGCGATCGGAAGATGAAACAAAATGACCAGTCATCTACAATGGGCAACCAATCATCAACAACGGGTGACAAGTCATTAACGACGAGTGATACTCATCAACAACGGGCGACACTCATCAACGACTGGTTGAGGACTGGTTAACGCATCCGTTACAAAAACTTAATTTTTTTTGTAACAGACGTGTTTCATCTTAGGAATGGCAAAAGACCACACTACATCTTTTAGCCATGGCCCGAGCCCAGCGAGCAAGCGAGTGAGTGTGCACATCGTGTTGTCTCCTTCCAATGCCACAAGGGAGAGAGCTATACTCTACCTTATTAGGTATATTATAACTGGGCAGCTTCCGCGGCCTCTTAGGGCATCAGGCGCGCGATAACGTCCGTTGCCGATCGGACGGCCGGGATCGCTCCCGCGCGGAGGGCGCGCGCGCCGCGGGCCGGCTCGGCCGCTAGTGCTGTGGCCCGCTACTCCGAGGGCCAAAATCGGCGCCTCCTCATTCACCCGAGCCAGAACCCTAGCTCGGTCCCCTCTAGGCGACGGCGCCGGTGGCTGCTGCGGGGGCCGGCTCGGCGACGTGGCCATCGTGAGGCCGGGTCTCCGGCAGCGCTTCCCCTCCCCCTTCCCCGGCGACAGGCGGCAGGCGGCAAGCGGCAGTGGGGATTAGGGTTCCGCCGCCGAGCCAGCGCTAGCGCCAGTGGAGACGGCCCCAGCAAACCCGCCGTCCCCGCCGCGGCCGGCGATGAGAGGGAGGAGCTCGGCGTGACGAAAAATCGGAGCCCTCTCCTTCACTTGACCCTTCGGCTTCTATCCAGGTGATGGTGACGGCGACAGCGGCTGCTCCCTCACAGGTGAGCTCCTGTGCTGTGGGTGCAGGGGGCAGCGAGTACGCGACGACGGTGGACACGCTCACGCAGCGGGAGCCCGGCTCGCTCCTCGCCGCCATGTTCGCCGGCGGCGCGGCGCACCGCCTCCCCACCACCGTACTTACTACGCCTCTCGCTTGTCTCTTGCTTGCGGCTGCCTGTGCTGTGGGTGACCTCGTCTCATGAGCTGGGCGTGGATGGGTGGCTGTTTTGCAGGAGGACGGGACAGTGTTCATGGACCGCGACGGGGAGCAGTTTCGGCACATGCTCAACTGGCTAAGGGACGGCGCCGTCCCCGCGCTCGCCGAGGCCGACTGCCGGCAACTGCTGCGGGAGGCGGAGTACTACCGGATGCATGTAATTTGCCCTTGCTTGCGCGTTCCGGTTAAGTTTAAGGGTTTATAGGCTGTGTAAGGAGCTGTTGTTGGTGTGATCTTGTGATCTTGTAGGGGTTGACCGATTATATGAACGAGAGGATTGGGGAGGAGAAGAAGGTGGACGGCTCGCCAGAGGCCGTGCTAACGCGCAAGGATGTGGTCAGGTGCATCCAGACCGAGAAAGTCAGGTTCCGCGACGTGAACCTCTCCGGCGTTAACCTGTCTAAGCTTGTAAGCTCTTGTGGTGGCTCAGTGACCAGTTTGGGTGGTGTCTCTTGATGTGTAGCCAAAAATGTCTCCTGACAACTTGGGTTGAGTTTGCATTGATGCACCCTTTTTTCCCCGATGTGTTGCAGGACTTATCGGAGGTTGATTTCAGTTGTGGGTGTCTTAAGAAGACAGATTTTTCGCATGCTAACCTTCAAAAGGCTAAATTTGGGGTATGGCACTTCCATTGTGTTTCTGCTTGTAGCATGTTTCGGTAGCCCTTATCAAATTTAGTAACTTTGTTGTGGGTTTTATAAATCAGTTCCATGACCTTGTGATGGTACTTCAACTAGGAATTGCTAACAGCAGAACTACCTATTGCATTTTCTTAAAGATACTGTGTAAAGCTCTTGTGTGGAATGCTACATGGAATAGTGAGGCACCTATGTCCTTCTTTGCAGGAAGTTGAAGCTTCTCGTTCCTCATTCCAATATGCAAATTTGCGTAAGAAGCTGCCACATTCTCTTTTCTTATGTCTGCAGTTTTTCGTTCTTCTTCTTTTTTGGTGGTGGTGGGTGCTGTGGAGGGGATGTTGGGGTTTGGTATAAGTGCTAGGTGGCTTACTACTTTCCTGCTTCTGTTTATTTGTGTTTGTAACTTCAGAATTATATATTGTAGGTGTGAGTTTGTAGGAGCAAATCTTGACGAATCTATTTTGGATAGAGCAAACCTTCAAAGTGCAAACCTACAAGGTAGAAGCCTTTTCTTTTTCCTCTTGCATTTTGCTTGGTCACAGGTTATTCTTAACCTGCATAATGACTGTTTCCCTCATATTTCTTGCTTCTGAAATTATATCACCAGGAGATTTCCTTTTCAATTGCAATTTTACTATGTCAAGTGTCAATCCCTGCTTATCAGTTTAAGGGTCAAGCTGGATTTGAATTGAAAAGTATCTTTCTCAAATTATTTTTTATTAGAAGTTTTTCTATAAACCAATGAGTAATGTGGTGTAGTACTTGAGATGAACTATTGAAACTATTCTGCAGATGCATGCTTGACAAAGTGTAGCTTCATTGAAATGGATCTTCGTTCAGCTCATCTACAGGTTTGAAAATCTTGTGTTCAGTGGGTTATGTGTATTATTCCCATTCACAAAGTGAAATTCCATAATAAATAGGGTTGCCAGTGCTGTTTGCAGTTATAAAAAGTTGCAATAATGATGACGGGCATGAAAGCACAAAAACTTAATTATTGACAATGTTTAGTGTTTCTCTGTCTTGGTTGCTCGTTTATCTAATCAATAGTCATATCTTGTTCCTAGCTGCATACTGATCCATGTCAATCAATTTGTATCCATAACACCATATGTTCTTTTCTCCTAGTGCCATTCAACAGAGAAATAAATTCACATGTATTTTCAGAGTGCAAACCTTACCGGTGCCAACTTGGCAGGAGCTAACCTTGAAGGAGCCAATCTCAAGGTAAACTATATGCAAGGCATACCATCTCAGGCAACCGACCTTATAAACCATCTCTTTTGGAGGGGGCTAAATTGACTGGTTCAAACTTGCAAGGTGCAAATCTTCAGCGAGCTTACCTACGAGAAGTTGATTTACGCGAAACTGTATGTTTATCCAGTCTGCTAATTTCCTTGCTGATCAAGATTTTTTCATTCATATTTCCATAAGCTTATAGTTCAAAACAAATCACATGTTCACTTCCTGTCACATCAAGTTTAATGGCAGCTGGTTATCTATTTGCCTTTTATGTCCTGGAAACAAAAGTAAGCTGCTGCTGAGATAAAAGAAGACAGCCTCAAGTATATTTCTTTTCGAAAGCAGGCCTTGAGGATATTTCATATTTCCATTTCCCTTATTTCAGATCATGATAGGCGGACGCTATTCTGCAGGAAAAATTGGTTGATTTTTGTTTGGTCCTCTCTAGGCGGTGGCGATGGCGTGTCCTCCTGTGTGGGGGTGGGGGTCCGCGGCGGTGCTCCTTCCTCCCCCCCTCCCCCGTTCCCGGCGATGTGCTGGGCTCCGCAGCAGCGCTCCCCGCTCCTGCCTTCCCGGCGGCTGGCGGCAATAGGCCAGCGAACGATGGCGATGGAGAACCCTAGGTGCGCCGCCGCTACCACCGCCTCCAGCCCCTCCTACGCGACCGGATCCGATCTGGCTTTGCCTGCCCCCATTCTGCAGTCCTGCGACGTCTAGGCGGTGGTTTCTCGGCGGCGGCGAATACCAACCATGGAGATGGTGAAGCTCTCGTTGGTGCCAAAGAAGAAGCTTTCTTGAAGAAAGTTGTGACTCTGATGTACAAAGTTATAGAGATGGTGCGGTTTCTTTATTTCCATTCTCATGTTTTAATATCGGGAACAATCAACTTATGCCCTTTGAGATTTTTATGGAGGAAGCTAAAAGGAGCAAGATAATAAAATCAAAAGACTTGCATTGGAGAAATTATGATGATCTAAATGAATACTCTAAGTAACATGAGGGTGCTAATGACAGAGGATTCCAACAATGAGGAAAGTAGTTCATTTCTGTTGGACGATAATTCAAGGTAACACAAGAACCATTGCATTTAATGGTGTGGATGATACTGTACTGCTTAGATGAGTCTAGAGTTGGGACAGTACCTTACCAGCATTCTCAATCTACTATTTTTGCAATTCAACATCCTGTTTTCAGTCGAGGATATCACCAACGCAATACAGGAGAAGGACTTCTCGGATGTCAAACTAGCCAAAGAGCTAGTCGAGAACCCCCCCTCCACTGTTTACAGGATTAGGGCTGTGAAATCTTGAGCTGTATACTGCTAGATACCTCATCAGATTATTTCTTGATTTTTTGTGCATTTTTTCTATCCTTTCTGCTCCATGGCGTACCTTCTTTGCTTTACATTTTCTCTCCTTTTCCCCAGCTATATAGGTATATTAATATCTAAACAGGACAAAATTCACAGTTTCGAATTTATTTGCACATCTGTTATTTTCTTTTTGTATGCTTGATTCATTGGTTGTACATATGCATGCAGGAGTGAATATTGCTATTTTTGAATTGACATAAATATCTTTCAGCTTTTCATATTTCTATTACCAATTCAAAATGAATGTTAATCTCTGCCTGATAGACAATCATACTTGCATACATTCTATGTCCATCATAATCTAAGGCGCATAAACATCAACCAAGTTGTATACTGCATGTATTACATGCTGTCAAAATGATTCTTTAGAACCATGATACTTGTGCTAAAGTTTTTGATGGTTGAGTAGGCTAATGCTACTAGCAGACCATTATCTCCCTGCTGGTGAGGAGGGCGTGGAAAGGGGGGCAGCAGGGCTAATGAGACTTCAACTCCACAAATAACAGTATGTATATAAGTGATATTCTCTTTTAGCTTATTCCATTATGGTTGTGATAGTTTATATGATTTCAAGGTGGAGAATAAATACTTCTCAATTTATACTTCTATGTTGGAATGGAGGTATCATCCATTTTGGGACTTCTTTGGTAGGACTTCTAGAAGGAAGGTTGAGCCAGTACAAGAAGCTTAAATCACGATATATGAATCTATCCATATGTTTTTTTATTATTTCTATACATTTAGTAACACATGAGAAGAAAATATATGGAACAATGAGAAGGGAAAGTGGGAAATTTCATGATAAGCCATTGTTTGGATGGGTCAGGACGGCTCGGCCATGTGGTGATGTGCCATTCACCACCATTCACCAATTGAGTCCTTTTAAGTAGTAAATGCACTGGAAAAATAATTATGACCTTCAGGACAACACCATCTAATTCTATCTCAAAAGATGTGTCGTGCAAGTTATTCCTATTGTTTCTTTTTGTAGGTGAAGTATCCTTCATGTAAGGAAGCCCAAGAATAGAGATGTCTTGTACTTCTTAAGGGATACGACTGAGGTAATAGAAGTTATCACTACTACAGTTTCTTTCTGCATTAATTTTTTGATGATACATTTAGAATACGCCCATTATTGTTGTTCAGGCAGTTTAAGCACTTTTATGGCCAGTGCCATGTTTGGTCAGAACATTCATCACATGTATCATATGTTCCATTTAATTTGAACTGTTCTAATTTTATCATATGTTTCAACTGTCCTAATGCTCTCCAGGAAGTACTCTTTGTCATCATTATGGAACTCGATAGGCACTAGAGAGACAACAGATATCACCTACTGAGATATATATATTTCTCTTATTTCTTAGTTGCTGTAAATTTCGATTGAGCATAGCTGTGTGGCATTTCTGCCAAGTTGGTATGGGTTCTCCAAGGAGAAGTTAGTGTAGATGAGTGACTGGTGCTGAGGAGATAAGAAATCTACAAACATACATGCTCAGGTGCAATAGTTTTTTTTAAAAATATTGTTAAAATGTAAAAAGCGCAACTTTTATTCTTAAACCTTCTGGGTTTGTAGGCAGAAAGAATGTGATTTCTTTTCTTTTCTTTTTGCAAGTAAAGAATGAGATTTCTTTGTTTGTAATACGCCACCTACTGTGAATTGTGTATTCCAAAGAAAGTTCTGTTCTCCTTTTAGATGATAATCTCATTTGTTAGTATCTCTGCTCTATCAAGTATCACCAGATACTTAAGGCAAGTCCTCTAAATTCTGATATAATATTATATGTGGCATATGTAGTTGAAGTCATATCGGTAAAATATAATTCCCTCTATCAGAATTTTTTTCAATTGTAAGCAATGATTGCTTCGTTTACTGAATGTCTAAAAAACTCTTCTTTAATTGTGCTACAGCATTTGATAATTTGAGGATTAGACTAGGAGGCTCTTTGCAAGACTGAGTTGTTTATGATGTGGGGATGAGTAGTCCATGCTCCCCATTTAGAACTCCGTCAAACGGTTTGTTTGGTTTCTCAGCTGGTTGTCTAAGTATGGATAGATAGGATAAACTAAATGATCTATTCCAGAAACAGGGTAAAGCTTCTAATTTTATGTTTGTTCTCGTACTGTTGCTATAAGTATTTAAATGTAGCTGGCATAACTTGTATCAGATGCTCACATATTTGTGTTCATATAGTTTTATAGCCTTGAGACCATGAGATCCGTCATTGCCGTTGTTGATGTCTCCTATGTTCTGGCAGTGTTGTGGATTTTGTATAACCTACTGGTAGTTGAAGAAAATAACTAGCACTTATCTTTCTTTTGCATGTCTTCAGCATTACTAATTTTTTTAGGGAGGAGATAAAAAAAATCAGGGCATATTAAGTTATCAAAATAACTAATGTGCAGGGTAAAATATTATTCCCTTTATATAGAAGTTTTTTCAATTGTAAGCAATGATTGCTTGGTTTGCTGAATGTCTAAAAAATTCTTCTTTAATTGTGTTGTAACATTTGATAATTTGAGGATTAGACTAGGAGGCTCTTTGCAAGACCAAGTTGTTTATGACACAGCGGCCTCTCATATGCAAAATGGAATTTTTCTGATTTGTTTAAATATTAAAGACTTGAATTTTGCTTGTCTCAAGTGATATCTATCAAGATCTTTAAAATATGATTATTGTTTAATTTATTGTTAAAACATTCGATCTATAGTACAATATTCCAGATATTAATTATCAACATTTGAGGACGGGCGCGGCAACGCACGCCTTTATGTTCTAGTAAGGTGGTATAACTCTACTTGAACTCTCTATATGAGACTAAACGAATTGCACTTCTTATAAATGAATGGACCTTTGGGATTTATCTAATTTAGTTTTATATTAATGGGCTAAGCCCAGTTAAATCCAACACATATAAGTTCTTACTTATTGTACTCATTGTCTTTTGACAATTTAGTTCAAAATAAAAGGATGGGTAAACAGCCTAATGCTTAGATAGATGAATCGTACTTTTGGTTGACCAACTGCCTACTCGAGAAGCAGGCATTGGTTTCATTTGGCAAAACATCCAGGGCCACCTAAATTTCATGATTTACGGTGTTGAATTTTTTTTTAAGGTGATGCATTGAACAAACTTCTATGGCCCCTTCGTCTTTGGTGGCTTTAGGTGGTTGCTACAACTATTTGTTGACAAGCATAATCCTTTTCCCTTTTCTTATTGACATAATTATTTTTTGACGAAAAGCAGACGGAACTGTTTTCATTAATAGAGAAGAAACAGGATACTGTACACAGGCTCAGGGCCAAAAGGAAAACGAAAAGAAAAAGGAAAGAAGGAAAGCTAGTCGAGCTAGCACAATAGGAGTCTAGTCGGGTTCACGTTGGGGAAGAATCCCTGAAGCCAACCGTCGGTCAGCTGCACACTAGTTCTTCGCCTCGTTGATAATCAGCTGAGTTCGCTCTGTTGTCGAAGATTCGGGCATTCCGCTCTTCCCAGATGAGCCAGCAGGTTAGTTTGGCGATAGAACGCACACCTTACAGTTGTGCGTCGGCGAAAGCTCGATTTGGCAGCGGCATAGCTCGTGGAACGTCCTCCCGGTAGCCGAAGGAAGCGCCATTAAATCCGGACCAAGGTCCCAGATGACCTTGGCGAACAGGCAATGGGTGAGTAGGTTGTGGCATATCCGATTTTAAGGCTGGATAAACTCCTGTGTTTATCGTATTGGTCCCATAATCAGTGACTAGTACACACAAATTTTCTTGATAACATAGTCATGCAACACTAGGTCCATTACACAAATAGCCATTATGGTCTTTATTCGTATAAACCAAAACTATTGGCCGAATTAAAAACTGCAGTGGAAAGAAACACGTGGTAGTTTGCCCATCAATATGCCGAACCACTGGCAACTAACTGGGATAACACCCTACGCCTCATAGTCACTGTCGGTATCCTCGAAATGGTATTCGTCCTCGTCTAGCCAAATCAACAAGTTAGGTGAGTATATTGAATGTGCTCGCAAGCGCTCTCCTTCAGGGAGAATAGCACAGATATATACATACACGGTTGCACCAAAAAGATGGCTCTAACATATGTCTCATGTTGTGTGAGAAAGTAAGTTTTCATAAAGTACTTAGCTAGATTCTGAAAGCATTTTCAAAACAAGCTCGGCTCTGCCGAACTGCGATAACATAGCATGTTATCATATCATTGTAGTTCCGGCTGTCCACCATGGGAACGGCGTACCACTCCTAACAAAAGGTCGGCTCCATGTCGCATAGACTGACGCTTTCCCTCACTTTCACTCCTCCCGCCTCACACGGGATACTCTCGAGTCACCTTGCAAGCACATCATGCCTGCGTCCTTAAACCCATATCCCATTTTGGTTTTGAAAGCCTAGTCTAACCAATGTGTGGCCTTACCAGATTGTGTCCATAACCGAAAACGTGGCTATTCGAATAGATTTTAACACTCTGCAGAGGTTATATGGCTTTACCCACAAGATGTAAGTTCCTCTTGTTGCCGAGTACTAATGGGTACACTTCATGAGGTGTATTGGCAGGGTTATTACAACGAGACATTTTCCCCATTTTTGTACTAGGACTGGACCCGCTAGATGAAATCTTACCTAGTCCTAGTTTATGCTCGAGTCACACGACACATAGACAGAAATGGATCCCATTTTTGTGTCGAACAACTCCCTACGTAGCCACGTGGAGGTTCCCTAGGGATAACCATCCTCCTAGCACATATCTTTCTACTGCTTACGGGTCCAGACACTAGCACTCGACAGGGTATTTAGCCAAGTCCTTCCACAAAGGCCATGTGGACGTACGAGGTGAACCTGGTTTAGCAGCACTTAGGTTCGGTCCTTAATTGATCTGGGAAAGACTTCTCACCGATTCTGAGTCACACGGATAGAGGAGCCACGCCGGGCTATACCTTGAAACAAATCACTCCTGCATACACCTTCTTCATTTCTAACCCGGATCCAAAACATCTCTATTTTTTTTGATTTGATAAAACCTTTTTCGGAAACATCCCAACCCTTGGACATTGTTGTCCCTTCAAACACCAGCGCACACCATGGTCCATCCCAAGTCCTCCTCATATGAGATTTCCGGGGATTCGCTTCTTTTGTGAAAACCTAGGTTTGCTAAGGCGGGGCTAAGCCATATACATATATATGCTACCCTAGGTTTCCGATAATTTCCTCAAAATATATATTCTTAGGGCAACAAGGAAGAAGGGTCGGACGAGGGTTTCTACAATATCGGTTATAACTATTGCTACATAAAATACTGGCTTCTAACATATAGCATACATGTTTTGCAAACAAAATAGTTTTTTCACAAACATGGGATTCAGCATGATCAACGAAGGAGGAGCTTGCCTGGTGAGTCTTGGTCCTGTTCTTGGGACGGGGATGGCTCAGAGTACTCCTGACGCGCTTACCGGACTCCGTCAACTACACGATAGGAACACCAAATAAACAAGCATGCATGGAAGATCCAAATAAAATCTGAGAAATCATGACATGCTTATGAAGTGATGTCGGTACAATGATGGCTCGATAAGTGTTAAGGTGTTAGGGTTTTAGGATTTTCGGAAGACATACACGTGTATTAGCTTTTAGGGTTTTGAAGTATTTGGTTTCTCACGATTAATGGCTAGAAGGTACTAGACATGAAAATGGATTGGAAATATAAGGCTCTGGACTTGCCTAAATCCTTAGCTAGAGTGTATATCATATGAAATGATGAGGCCGGTTTATACTGGAACTTAAGTCTATTAAGCCTTGCTCACAAACCATTCGGGTCACTTAGTTCTTTCTAGGCCACAGGGATCCTAAGGCCTTTCAAAATATGTACTTCATTTTCCTGCGTTGGATATTTCAAAGTTTAACCTAGACCTTTAGGACCTTTTTCAAGTATATAGAAATATGACTAAGTCATATGATGCATAAGTTTTAGAAAAAGAAAGAAATAAGCTTCACTTGGCATATATGTGAGGTCAAGGTTTAGGGCTGGAGGAAACATTGTTCTTTAGGTCAGAGGACCTTTGAAAACATTTTTAAACAATATTTGAATTTGGAAAGAATTTGCATTTCATGCACTAGTTGTCCTCTCCTATGTTTTAAATTAATTATGTTTAAATTTTTGAGAGAGAGTATGAACCAAAAAGGTAGGAAATAATGTTGTGGTCTCGGAACCGGTGGAACAATTTGAAAAACAGGTCGGGAAGATGCTACACCGGCCGAACCAGTAGGAGTCGGTTTATTTAAACAGAAAACCGGAGCTCAGAGAGGAAGTACGCCTTCAACTAAAAGGAAATACGCTTTACAGTGAGGGAGACGGGAATGGGAGTGGTGCATAACCACTTAACGGATAGTGGGCCTGGCTGGGTCCAGGGCCCACTCGTCAGGTGCTCCTGTGTAACATCCCGTAGCTTTTAATGGTGCTAATCGTGCATCATGGCATGAGCAATTAAAATTTGTTTTGAATTTGAGCAAACTTTGAATTGAACCATTTGAATTGGAGCAAATTTGAAAAAGAAAAGAGAAACAAAAAAGAAAGACAAAAAGGAAAACCCTAAAACAACCCCCAACCCTCCTGGATGGGCCTCTCCTGGCCTGCTCCTTTCCCCGGCCTGGCCCGCATGGCCTGCTCTCCTCTACCAAGCTGGGCCACCAGCCCGGCAGCTCCACCTGCCGCACAGCCTGCTGCCCCGTCCTGCCCGCTCCCGGCCTGCCCCAGCCCGCTACCGCCCCCTTCCTTCCTCATCCGGCCGCTCCCCTCCTCCTTATCCATCTGCCGCCGATGCGCCCCGTCGCCGTGGCAACCGCCCAAGCCCTCCCCGGCCACCTCCTGCTTGCTGCCATCCCCTTCCCTATTTAACCCCCCTCGACCAGCCGTCGGCTCTCTCCTCCTCTCCATTTCTCTCTCTAGCCCGAGCTCCACCGGCCACCTCCGCCACCTGACCTCGCCGCCCTGGCCTCGCTCGCCGTTCCTGTCGCCACCCGCCTCGGCTACGCCTCCCCTCCTTGGTGCCGCTCCACCTCCACCTCGCCGTTGCCTCTCCAGCTCACCCTGCCGCCCGAGCTAGCCCCGGCCGCCCACTCCTTGTCACCGCTCGCCCCGAGCCGAAGCCCGCCGCTCCGTCCCATCCCGCGCCTCCTCGCCACCGAGCCTCTCCGCTCCCACCCCGGTGCCGCGTCGCCCGAGCCTCCCCGCCGATGTCCCGAGCCGCCCGGTGCCGCACCTCCTTGCCGTGCCGCCCCGCCTCGCCGCTCCACCCTCCGATAAGCCGGTGGCGCCGGCTTCATCCCCTCCTCCCGCCGCCGTCCCATCCCCCTCCCGGGACCCCGCCGCCCCGGCGGCACCGCGCCAGGCAACCCGCCGGCCGGACCGAGCCAATGGCCAGGACCGGACCGAGCTCCCGACCGGGCTCAGTTCGGGCATTAACGCCCATTAAGTGTCGTTAAGACACATTTATGGCAACATTAAGTGCTAAGTGAAATTAATATGGTATTTAATGCGGATGATTACTGTTCGGGCATATTTAATACTAATGATTATCAATTAATGCTAATCGACCCCTTAATTGCTGTAATTAATAACTAATAGTGCAATTAATGAACTTATTAAGTGTGTCCGAATGACATGTGGGACCCACCCGACAGGATTAACAATAAAAAGAATAAATAAAAATGAAAATTATGACAAGTGGGCCCCATCTGTCATTGACTCAGTCAACCTTGGTCAAACTTTGACCGTGTCGCAGTTGCGGCCGGACTGATGTACATGGAATGGCCTGTAAGGGTGGCTCATACCTAGGTCGAAAGCATTATAACGGTCGTGTTCGATCACCCTCTGCTAGCACACCTCGTGAAAGTGTGTCCTTGGTCTAGCGCTAAGAGACGATCGATACGTGTAGGTAAAGATGTACACCCCTGCAGGGTTTGAACTATT
This sequence comes from Stipa capillata, assembly GCA_019208055.1. Lineage (NCBI taxonomy): Eukaryota > Viridiplantae > Streptophyta > Magnoliopsida > Poales > Poaceae > Stipa > Stipa capillata. Next base: position 32,761 of record JAGXJF010001058.1, on the reverse strand, counting down.
CGAATAGCCGTGTTCGCGGTTATGGACAACTTGGTGATTACCTGCATCGAATTAGACAATTACAACAATAAATCTAAAACTTGCCCACTCTAAGGTTGTGGGGTTAGCGATTGCTTCCTCCCGAGGTGGTTGAGGAAGAATCGAGGGTTTAAGTATTCGGTGGTCTGCAATAGCATTTTATCGTGAAGAGTTCGACTCCTCTCCTTTCAAAAGTACTCTAGTAGTCGGCTTTTATCTACATAAAGAATATTGACAAAGTTAAATTGGCTTTCTGCAAAAGAGTCCACAATTACCCTGTTGTTGATACCTATTGCATCTATTACTAGTTTCCCCTTGTAAGTCTTGCTGAGTACAATTTTTGTACTCACCCTCACTAGTACAGAAATTGATATCCGAGGCGGTTCAAATAGCACATCCGAGGCGGCGCCTCCACGGAGTGGTCACGGATATGGGGACACATATCAGAGGCGATTATTCAACCGCCTCGGATATCAGCTATCCGAGGCGGTTGAAAAATTACAACCGCCTCGGATATCTGATATCCGAGGCGGTTGAAAAATTGCAACCGCCTCATACCAGGCGTTTAAAAAAAGACCCTACCCGGCACTGCCGGGTAGGGTTTCACTAAAACGGCTGTAACTTTTGCATACGGTGTCCGTTTTGGGTCCACGACCACTCAAAATGACCGTATCGACGAGGCGCATCTAAAAAATCTACTTGTCTTTAGACTTGTGCATTTTTTCACCTCCAAATTCTGCGTCTAAGACTGACTTTTGCCCCTCCGAATGAAACGTCACCTCTTCCGACCCTCCGTTGAACTTCTTCCTGAGCTCCAAATGCAGTAATTTTAGTGGATTCCGAACCGTGAGGGAATAGAGCTGCTAGAAAAAATACGAGAAAAAATTTAAAAAATAAAAAAATTTCACTCCAAATTCGGCCCCGAACGAATAATCCCCGCTACCGAACCCTCAGTTCCCTCCGTTGAACTTCTTCCCGAGCTCCAAATGCAGTAATTTTTATGGATTCCGAACCGTGAGAGAGTAGAGTTACTACAAAAAAATACGAGAAATTTTTTTAAAATAAAAAATTTAGGCACTAGTATAAATATTGACTTGAGAGGGTCTTCCTTACCTCAAATCGAAGTGAAACTGGAGGAGAAGAGCCTCCTTGCGATGGGAAGAGCCTCCTCTAAGAATAATGGGGAGAGAAGAGCCTCCTTGGTATGGGAATGGTGAGTGGAGAAGGAAGGTTGAAGGGAGGAGAGTAGAGTGGAAGGGAGAAGAAGAAGAAAATCTGCATCTGGCCTCTCTCCCTATGCACTGAATCGAATATATAGTCCTCTGCCACAGGCACGGAGGGAAAATTTTGGGTTTTGAAATTTTGGAGTTGGCGGGATTCTGAAATTTTGGGTTTGAACACATCCGAGGCGGTTGTAAATATATAACCGCCTCGGATATGCACCATATCCGAGGCAGTTGGATATTTACAACCGCCTCGGATATAATTCAAGGCGGTTGGATATTTACAACCGCCTCGGATGACTTTGTTATCCGAGGCGGTTCCTTCCGAAATCCTTATCCGAGGCAGTTGGATATTTATAACCGCCTCGGATATCAGTTATTGGAGGCGTTTTTGCCTAACCGCCTCGGATATGACGCTTCGGATAGACGATTCTGCACTAGTGCCTGCAATCGTTGACATTTTTCTGGCAGAGGAAACCATCCCCTCCGAGGGTGGTTTCTACGTAGAGATCGACGCCAACGACGACTAGTCGCTAGAGATCCCAGGCAGTGGTCCTGCCCCTGGGGTTTGGTAGCTCATTTTGTTTTGCTGCCACTTTTGGCCTGACCTTTTGGCTTCGTAGCGTTAATTACTCTTCCGCTGTGTAGTTGGATTTAGATCTTCGGATCCTATGTGTGAATATGTTGTTAAGTTTCAAGAACTTATAATATTGTAGTTTCTATCGTAGAGTTACTGCTGAGGTACCTGGTTGTTCTCACCTGCCTCATGTGCCTTGCGTGTATGTTATTGAAGCACATGATGCGGGTAGGGTTTCAGAGTCTATATAATAGAGTTGTTAGGTTAAATCACCCCTGTGAAGTGACTCTTCCACTGAGAGATTGTGAACTATATCATCCTACTCCAGCCGAGCATTAATTTGCCGGGACGAGTTTGGGATTGACGTTTCGGCTCAGTAGGAAAAGAGTGAGGAGACCATATCACCCTATTCAATCCGTGCATTGGATGCCGGAGCGAGTTCGGGGTTGACGTCTTGGGCTATTCGAAACTATATCACTCCACTCCCCTTGGAATTGATACCCAAGGGTTGAGGTCGGGGTTGATGTTTCGACTTAGCGGGTGGTTCCACCTAAAGCTCTCTGTTATGGATTTTGGGTCCCGACATCCTGAGCGTACCGCGTCGGGACTTACTCCCTTGGGAGGGCCCGCCGGTCGGATGGACCGACCTCCTCCTCCGCTCGGGTCTGACGGCGCTGGTGGCTGCGACTCAACTCCGGTGAGGTTTGGGGATGGCGGGTTGGAGGGGAGGTTTGGAGAAATTGGAGGTGCGGTCTGGATCGGGAAGAGATGAGGATTAGCGTGGTGGCGAGCAATTTGTGAATTAGAGCTTGTAGTTCTCGGCTTTGGCAGATCGGAGGAGGTGAGGAGCTTGAGTGGCAGAAGAAAAAGGAGTGGCACGGGATGGAATTGATTGAGGTGAGAGCTCAAGTGGAGTGAGGGGACCGGTGCGAAGAAGTGTAGGAGGCTGGGGTGCCCTTTTATAGGTAGTTTAGTGAAGGGGAGGGCAAGGTGGCCGCTGTTCTTGGTTGGCCGGATGACACGACGGCGCAGAGGGTGATTGGGGCGGCGTTGTGCTAGGGAGTGACGTGGGGGGAGGTCGTGGTGCTTGTTGGCATGAAGGGCAGTGAGGGTAGCGATGGCCGGCGCGGGTTGCATCGTCGGGCGGCACGGGTGGCACTGGTGCACGTACTTTGGCGTGCCAAGGCGCGTCCAGAGCACGCACCAAGCCGCCTGCTCGTCTCTGGGCGTGCTCTGGTGCGTCTGGTCGCGTCACCTTGCGCCACTGTAGTGCTAGGGACGTGGAGGGCTGAACAGGGTGGTTAGGCACCGCAAAAGAGCAGAGGAACATAGTATTTGGTGGCATGACATTGATGCCAATATCGACATGTGTTGGCATTTGGTTTAGGCAGAGTAAAGAGGAAGTTTTACCGGAGGGGGAAAAGTTGGAATGGTTTCTGAGATTGCCTAGGGCTTCCAGGAAATATTTGGGGCTTGTCCAAAGAGATTAGGTCATGAGTTTGAGCTAAAAGGATTATTTTAGTGCATAACTGTTTGATTGCTGGTATTCAAAATGTTTGAACTAAAGTGGCCCATGTTTTTGTAGATTTGATTTTCTGGGAACATGTAGATCCTTGTGTGATTTTATGGGAATTTTCTGAATTTTATTTGCTAGGGTTGTAGTACAATGGCCAATTTAGCTCCAAATTCCAATCTGCATGTGTTTAAAAATAATTGAACTGGACCCCACTATGTTATTTCATATTTGGATGAAGATTAATATTATATGCCTACTGGAATTTTTGTAGAAATTTTGGGTGTGAGACAACACATGTGATGTAGCTTCTAGGGTTGGTGACCCAAAAGAAATTATTAAAAGAAAAGGAGTTGGGAACCGGGGTTTAGGGTTTTGAGGGGTGGGAGGACTTTTATGTCATTCTAGGGTTTTAACAAAAGATTAGCACCCTCATTTGGGTCATGGGTTCATAGGTTGCTATTAGGGTTTGTCGATTTGTTGGGGGAGGAGATATTAGGGTTAGCACATATACACGTGTACGGGTATATGTCGGGTAGTGGCCTGGGTTGGAATGCACATCACCCTATGATAGGACATGCTCCAAGAATCTCAAGAAAATCCAAAGAGCGAAAAGAGGGCATCATCACATATCGCGTATACGTGTATATAGGACCATGCCGGGGTTTAGTACGAGCATGTTTGAATGGAAACTTTAATCGACGGTGCTTAAGTGATCTTATTAACGTGAAAAGTTTTTGTAAGCCCTAATTTTCAGGTTTTTGAAAAATCAGGATGTGACACAGGTGCCAAGCGCACTCCGGTGCACCCTACATAGGACGCGGGGTTGGGCTGTGCGGCAGACCCTTCTTTGCAAGGTTATCCGTGGTGAGACATCGGTCGCACATCGCGAGCCAGGTGAAGAACTTGGATCGAGGAGTCACCTGGGAAGACCAGATGAGCTAGTTGTCGTCGAAGAGAAGGAGACCCTCAAACTGGACGCGATAGGCTTTGAACACGGAGTACATGCCTGTTGGCATCCATTTCAAGGACAGGAGTCCTCCTTTCATCCACCAAAACAACACGGGTCAGCTTCGTCTAGAGGAGGCAGAACTCTGAAAGGTTGGGTATTTGATTGGTTCGATGAAGTTGGCATCTGTTAACTTTTCGAGTTCTGCTTCGATGACTTTGCGCTGCTCCGGGCTGAATCTTCAAAGTTTCTGCTTGACCGGCTTGATCGCCGGGTCGATGTCCAGCTTGTGCTCAGCCACCTCCCTTGGGATTCCTGGCATATCAGATGCCTTCTAGGCAAAGACATCTGGGTTTGCCCGGAGGAAGGTGGTGAGCGCGAGTTCCTATTTTGGGTCGAGGGTGGACCCGATCTTGACTGTCTTCTCGGGTTCATCCTCTCGGAGTGGAATTCGCTTTATTTTGCTGTGTGGTTGCACTGATAGTTTGGGTTTCGACTTGACCCGTCCCGAGTTGTCAATCGTGGGAGAGGATTGTCTGGCTTCATCGGTATCTTGTTGAGTAGTGAGGCCGTAGTTTTGCATGTCGCATTCGACAGCCGAAGGAAGTGACCCTTTGATTGTAATGACTCCGTGTGCCGCAGGAATATTCATAATAGGATATGCATAATGAGGGATCGCCATGAACTGGACCAGCTGAGGTCGTCCAAGTATAGCATTGTAGACCATGTTGAAGTCGATGACCTCGAAGATGCATTCTTTGGTTCGGAAGTTATCGTGAGTTCCGAACGTAAGAGGTAGCGTGATTTGCCCAATCGGGTCATGCTTTAATCCTAGAACAATCCCGTAGAAGCGCTTGACAACGGGCCTGATCGTCGAGCGGGGAACCTGCATCTTTTCAAGTGTAGATACTAGAATGAGGCTGAATGAACTACCTTCATCTACCAGAACTTTATGCAGCATAATGTTGCGAACCCGGGGTGACACGATTAGGGGATATCGTCCCGGGTACGGGCAATTGTCGGGGCAGTCGGTTGCGCTGAACACAATGGTGGTTGAAGCCCACTTCAATTTGGAAGGTGTGGGACGCGGATGTACGGCTAGAACATCGCGTGATATTTGCTTGGCCTGTCTCTTGGAGTCGTACGTCGCTGAACCACCCCAAATGTGGTTGATCTGTGAGTCGATGTCGACTTGCTCAATGTTGACTTGCTCGCTGTCTTCGACTTGATGTAGGTCTGGGGCATTCGCGAGCCAGTGGACATCGTTGTTTTGGTGGATATTGTTGACGTGTATATCCTCATCCTTCGGATATTCTTCCCTGTTCGAGTTGTCTTGAACCCGGGGGTTAGGTTTGTTGGCCGCTTCGGCGCTGCTTTCTTCTTGAAGTAATTTGATGAGTTCACGGCACTGTGATTGGCCGTGAGAGCCACTGCGGTGGTATTTACACCAGTTGTGTCGGGTACGCTATTCTTCTGGTATCCAGTTTTTATCCAAGATTTCACCGGCTGTATTCCTTTTAGGTTTTGTCTTCCATCTGTTCGGTCGGTCTTCTCGGCGGTCGGATGTTTCTTTGTCGTGGAACCCGGCCAGGACAGCCTCAGGGTCCCGTTTCCCCTTCTTCGCTCTCCGACCTTCTCGAGGAGATCGCATTGAGTTATTGTCTGGGGAACGTTTCCGTCTTTCACGGTCATCTGACCTGTGGAGGCCTCTGTTGATTTCTATGTTGTGGAGGCGTTGGTCTTCATAGTTTGCTCGTACTCAGAGAATTTCCATAAGCTCCGCTGTATTATGTGGTTGAGCGGTGTAGACGTGGTCCAAGCATCTTTCGTCGCGGACAGCGGCTTGGAAGGTTTCGAGTACCTCAGTGAAGGAGAGTCCTGGGACAATGTTGACTTTGCTCTTGAATCTGGTAACGAAGTCGCGAAGGCCTTCGTCCCTTCCTTGTCGTATTCGCTTGAACTCGGACCTCATGCTAGAGGCGTCGCGAGTGGTGGAGAAACTCTTGATGAACATGTCTTGGAACTGAGCCCAACTATGGATGGAACCCTCGGGTACGTTTTGAATCCAAGCAGCTGCATCCTCGACGAGGCAGATGGGAAGGAGGTTCGCCATTGAGGTAGTGTCCCCACCCCATCGTCAGGATGTCCTGTGTAAATCTGATGACGAACTCTTTCGGATCTCCTTTTCCGTTGTACTCTAGATTCTTGCTGGAACATACGTGTTTGGGTATCCGTGCTCCACGTAGTCTGGGAGACAGCGTGGGGCAACCGGTGATAATACCGGGAATGAAGCCGTCATCGTCTGATGAATAGTCGAAGTAGCGTTCGCGACATCGGTGGCAATCATCACGGTCGTGGGAATGACGCTTGTCGTTGTGGTGGCGATGCTCCCAGCTGGGGTCGTCCCGGTGAGCCTTGCCACGACTGCGGCATCCGTCGTAGTCGTCTTGATCCTCATGGCTACGGTTGCGGTGACCATTGGGTGATCGTGACCAAGTTCTGCTCTTCTTCAGGGAGCGCTGTTGGGTTCGTGCTGTTCGGGGCGACTCTTCAGCCCGTTGATACCTAGAACCAGTACGCTGATCTCGTCTTTCCTCTGAGCAGTGACGTGGCTCACCGTTTGGATTAGCGTTGTTGGCAACTAGATCGGAGTTGATCAGAACCCTAGCTTCGTTATGCGCAGCCTCGGTGACATGTTGGATGTCAGCCAGTGTTTGCTCGTGCTCCTTGTAGAGTTGTCGAGTTACATCATCGAAGCGATCAGATAGCGCTTGCTTGATCTAAGCAGCGAGGGCCCGCGAATGAGCAGCCTTTTTCCCAGCCTCTGAGATTGAAGTAGTCGATGAAGAGGCGTTCCCATCGGTTGAAGGGCGAATTGCCCGTGGAGTGGTATCGATTCCCGCCATGTAGACATGGGGAAAGTCATAATCAAACCTTTCTGGAGTTCTGATGGAGCACAGACCTGAGCAATCTTCAGGGAATATATCGTCTACAATATTCGACCCTTGACTGCTGCTAGGAGAGTTTGTCCCGGCGGAATATACCTCGAGTTCTGCAGTGGTGTTGTCGCGCGGTGGAGCGGAGGCGCTCTCTGTTTAGATAGTGCCTGAGGTCGGCCGGGTTTAACTCGATCTGATGATGATCAAGTCTGGCAACAGTTTGTTGAGGCGCGATCTGGTGCCAGGTACTTTTGGAGACAATTGTGCTTCGTAGATCTCGTGGATCAGAAGCATATGGATTGAAGCTTGTTCGGCCGCGTGGAGTAGCGACGACTCGTAGAGTGGTAGGAAGCGGTTGATCACTCGCCATGGTGAGACGACGCCGAAGGTGGCGAGTTTCTGCTTGATCAGGAGGGTTGGTGCAGCTATTGCGGGACCCAGATGAAACATTGTAGAAGTCCTTATCATCAAAGCCCGTGTACACCATCTTGTCGGCAAGAATTGCTGAAGTAGACTCAAACTGACGTGAGGGCCCCACGGTGGGCGCCAGCTGTCGATGTATGGTATACAGGGGCTACTCGTACAGCATGTGTTTGTACAGTAGCGGGGCGGAAACTCAGGTCAACTTGGTACTTTGACACCGACTTTACCTAGGTTCACGCTCCCAAGTTGGGTAATAGCCCTACGTCCTGCTTTGACTTGATTGATATGCGGTATGGGATACCGAAGATTACAAGGGGAACTTGGCGAGTTGGGTACTCGACGAGATTGGCTTACAAAGAGAACTCGACGGGTAGGGAACCCGGCGAGATCGGTTTTGAGGCTCAGGGATCGTAGAGATGACTCATCGACTAGGGCCTGTAGATCTGATCAAACTCGTCCCCTCTTCGAGGGGTCGGTGCCCCTTATATAGGGGGAATAAGGCGGTAACCTCGCCGTGAGTCCTCGTAGTACACGAGTCGGACTCCTTCTCAATGCCATATCTTGAGTTCTCGTAGTACACGAGTTGGACTCCTTCCATATGACGTGTCGAGAGTTGTTCTTCGATCCCGATTAGTACTCATCCACTTGAGGCACACGCTTCCTCCTAATCGGGCCTTTGGGCCACATCTTCTTACCGAGGCCCAGTAGAAATGCCATGGGCCTTTATACGGTAGTAGCACTACCCATCATCAGGTTCGCTTGGCCCGTGCTGCTCCTTAGTGATGGCCTCTATGCGAAGGGCGAGGTCCAGCTGGTGGCTCCCCTTGCCGTGGCCGAAAGAGGCGGAGGTTGAAATCATTATGCCCCACAATGTCCAAAGAGGGAGAATTGTTATGGATGTAGTCAACCTGGATATAGCATCAAGGATTGCCCAAATCCAAAAGCTCAATAGCCACCGCAAGCACCATGACTAGTAGGACCAGCTCAAGGATCAGCAGTTCGGGGAGGAAGAGGCAACCAAGTTCGTGGCAAAGGCAAAGTTCATGGAAGGGTGAACTACGTGACCACAAAACAAATTAGAGTAGCCAAGGACGTGGTGATCAGTATGCTACCTTTTCCATCTTGTATTGGGATAGTACTCTTTGATTCTGGAGCAACGCATTCATTCATCTATGAATAGTTGATGAAAGGGATACCCTAGGAAACTAGTCTTTTAGAAAAGCATTTATAGGTGCAATCAGCTAGAGGACCTATAAGTGCAATTAAGAAGATAGAATGGGTAGTCATAGAGATTAGTGGCTATGCATTCTTCGCTCATCTCAATCATACCACTCCAAGGCCTAAATGTTATCTTAGGTATGGATTGGTTAGCACATCATAAAGCTCAAATTGACTGTGCCAACAAGACCATAGCACTTAACCACTAGGTAGGCGGGAGAGTTGAGAAATCATGGATCAGACCCACAATTTTAGTTAAACTCCTTAAAAGGGAAGGGTATCGAGAAAATATCAGTTGTCAGGGAGTTTCCATATGTCTTTCTTGAGGAATTGCCAGGTATGCCACCAGATAGAGAAGTGGAGTTCACCATTGAAGTGGACTTAGTACCGGGCACAACACCGATAGCTCAGAGATCGTATAGAATGGGATCAGTGGAACTAGTATAGTTGAAGAAACAGTTGGATGAGCTAGCAGAGAAATGATTTATCAGGGAAAGTATATCACCTCGGGGAGCGCTAGTTCTCTTTGTTGATAAGAAAGATGGAGGCACCCGTATGTGTGTTGACTACAGAAATCTTAACAGTGTCACTATTAAGAACAAGTATCCACTACCAAGAATTGATGACTTGTTTGACCAAGTTAGAGGTGGAGTTTTCTCCACGATAGACTTATGGTCAGGTTGTCATTAGATCAAGATGAGGCTAGAAGTTATCCCAAAGACAGGATTTGTCTCTCAATATGGACACCATGAATACCTTGTGGTACCATTCGGGTTGACAAATGCACAAGCAGTATTCATGAATCTGATGAACAAGATATTCATGAAGTATCTCGACAAGTTTGTGATCGTGTTCATTGATGATATTCTCATCTATTCCCAAAATGAAGAAGATGATGCAGAACATCTTCGGACAGTTTTGCAGACTTTAAGAGAGCATTAGTTGTATGCTAAGTTTAGTAAGTGTGAATTTAGGCTAGATCAAGTTTCTTTTCCAAGCCATGTCATCACCAAAGATGGAGTTGCCATCGATTTGAAGAAGATCAAGGCTGTCGTAGATTGGAAACCTCCAACATCTATCATTGAAGTTAGAAGTTTTCTAGGATAGGCTAGATATTATAGGAGATTCATTGAAGGATTCTCCAAGATTTCTGGGCCCATGACCAAAGTGTTGAGAAAAGACACTAAATTTCAGTGGACAAAGGCCTGTGAGAGTAGCTTCCACGAACCAAAGCAGAAACTTACCATCGCTCCAGTGTTACCTTTACCAGAAAGTGGTAAACTTACCACCGCGTCCAAGTCGGGACTAGGATGTGTGTTAATTTAAGACCGGAAAGTCATTGCATATGCTTCAAGACACCTAAGACCACATGAAGTCAATTAGCCGACACATGATCTAGAGTTGGCAGCAGTAGTGTTTGCCCTAAAACAATGGTGACACTACCTTTATGGATCCAAATGTGAACTATATCCAGATCACAAAAGTCTAAAATACTTCTTCACACAGAAAGAGTAGAACATGAGGCAGCGAAGATGGCTTGAACTGATCAAAGATTATGACCTGAAAATCAATTATACACTAGGAAAAGCCAATGCTGTAGCAAATGCACTGAGCAGAAATCAGATATTCAGCCGGAGAAAATTGAAGATATATCCAAGAAATTTTGTCATGACTTGGATAAGGACAAAATCAAAGTTGTGGTCAACAAAGGTAAAGCAAGTATCACAACTTTAGAAATTCAACCTAGTTTACAAGATGAAATGAAGAGATGTCAATCAGAAGATGGGTTAATTGCTGAGAAAGTCCGAAGAATTAAGGCAAAACACCCAACGAAATTTAATTTAGTGGAAGATGGATCATTGTGGTAAAAGAATCGGTTATGTGTTCCAAACATTCTGGATATTAAGAAAGTGATATTACAAAAAGCTCATCAAACCCCATACAACATTCATCTAGGAAGTACAAAGATATACACGGACATAAAGGGGACATTTTGGTGGAACAACATGAAGTAATAGGTTGCCAAGTTCATATCAGAGTGTGATACATGTTCAAGAACAAAAATAGAACATCAGAATCCAGCAGGATTAATGCAGCCATTACCAATACCTCAGTAGAAGTGGGAGGATATTGGTATGGCCTTCATTATCGGATTACTGAGGAATCAAAGATATAAAGATGCCGTATGGTTTATCACGACCAGTTAACCAAGACATCACACTTTATTGCCATGAATTAGAATTACCCTTGCGAGAGGCTTGCCAAGATCTATATTCAAGAGGTCATCAACAAGCATGGAGTTCCTAAAAGGATCGTGTCTGACTAAAGGTTGGCATTCACATCTGCATTTTGGCAACAACTACATCAAGCTTTAGGTACTCAACTTGACTTTAGTACAATTTATTATCCTCAAACTGATGGGAAAACTGAGAGAACAAATCAAATCCTTGAAGATTTGCTAAGAGCATGTGTATTAGACTTTGAAGGATCATGGGATGAACATCTCGCATTAGCCGAGTTCGCGTATAATAATAGCTACCAAAGTAGTATAAAAATGACATTATTTGAAGCTTTGTATGGCAGGAAGTGTAGATCACCAGTATGCTGGTATGAAAGGGGGGAAAATAATATCATAGGACCTGATCTTGTTAAAGAAAAACAATATGTGATAACCATTATTTGAAAACGGTTGAAGGCAGCTCAAAGTTGACAAAAAGAGTTACGTAGATAAGAAGAAATGATAGATGGAGTTCGAGACAGAGGACTTAGTTTATTTGAAAGTAAGCCCTACAAAAGGTGTAGTAAAAAGATTCAGCATTAAAGGAAAGTTAAGTCCCAGGTATATTGGACCATTTCAAGTCGTGGATCGGAAGAGGGAGGTTGCTTATAAATTAAAGCTACTAGCATCTTTATCGAAGGTACACAATGTACTCCATATCTTGCAACTTAGAAGATGTGTTAAAGACCTAGTCAGGTTGGTGAGGCACTCAAATGTTGAATGGCAACATGACTTATCATATGTGGAAAAGCCAATCAAGATACTTGCCAAAGACTGGAAGCAACTAAAAAATTGAGCTATCAAGTATTGTAAGGTACAGTGGAAGAATCACCCTATTCAAGAAGCAACGTGGGAAAAGGAAGAGGATCCGCGTAGAGACTACCAGTCCTTATTCATGTACCTCATCTTTAAATTTCAAGGATGAAATTATTTTAAGGGGGGTAGGATGTGAGAACTCTAGTTTCATGTCTAGTTATAAGAGACGTGGGAACAGAGGTAGATCAAGTCGCGTTGCTGAGTTGATCAATTTTTGTCAAGTCGCGTGCTGACTAGACTAGGCGGAGGAAAATTGTGTTGCATATTCATATCATACATGTCATTCATCGCAACTAATTCATACACTGCATACATACAAAATTGAAATGGAAACTTTATTTAATTGAAGAATATAATTACAAATGTCTTCATTTACAATGGTTACAAGAATCAATAAAGAAGAAAGAAAATTACATGAATGAATTTCTACCTATACAAATATCTAACCCTAGCCGTATTAGGACCCTTTTAGTATTTATGTTCTTACCAGATTTTATACCTTTCTTAGATCTGATCATCACAGGAATGGAAAATAAACCAAGTATAACATCTGTTCTTTAGTAGAATAAGCTGATATAAGTGTATGAAGAGCCCATTGGTTGGCCAAATATATCTTTAGCATAATACGGTGGGATCAGAAATTCATAAGCACACATCACCTATTATATCAAGCTGAGGCAACCATAATTCTTTAGCAAATATAGCATATCATGGCATCCTAGAATGCTCAATTAGAACCAAGCGCAGCATCAAGATTAAATCAACATATAGTAATGGGGTCGGATTGCTAGAACCATAAGCATCATTCAGGATGCACAAATGAAAATTTCAAGAGAAGCCAAGTGATACATCAATCGAGTCCTCATATCACAACTGCTAAGCATCATCACTAAAGTATGAACTTTAGTTAAGTCCTAAGTGCCCAATCACTAGCATCAGTGTGTAAGTCAGTCCAAATCATTCAACAATCGCCTGCATATGACCAAAATGAGCATACCACTCGAGCATTGGTACCCAACTTGACCATAGGGCATGCAGTAAGGAAATCATGCCATCGGAAGGTAATTTAGGCACACAAAGCATAAACATCATGCCAAATCCCAACTAATTGGATATCTGATTAATCAGATCAATTAAAAAATTAATAAATCGTCACCAAGCCATCACAATAAGTCCTAATAACGCTTAACCAGACCAACACCTATGTGAGAGGGGAGTTCAGGGGAAAGAACTTACCAAAGTGCGGCACCGTCACCGCGGTTGTGGTGCGGTGAACTCACCGTCGGCTGGCGGTGACGGTGAAGTGGTGGTTGTGAGAGGAGCAAGCCAAGCGGAAATGACGATCGACAAGTCGCTGGAGATAGCGCCATATCTTTGCGGTGGGTGCGAGAACACAGGAGACAGAGGGGTGTCCGAGAGAAAAAGGTGTCGGCACATGAGAGAGAGAGAATGAGGGGAGAAGGAGGTTAGGGTAGGAATGGGCCGGATGGGCCGGCCGAAAGGGAGAGAAGAAGAAAAAAGGGCTAGGCCCAAATTAATCAACAGACCAGCCCAGTATAGTTATTTTCTTTTCTTTTTCTTTAAAATAGGAAATAAAACCGAATTAATTAAATTCTTTCTTTTTATTTGAAAGAGAAGCATATATATATATATATATATATATATATATATATATATGAGAGTAGCTTAAAGTCTTAGGTTAATACTTAAGTTAAATATTTCTTTCCTTAAAAAAGAATAATAAGGAATAAATACAAAGTCAAGTTAAGTTGTTTTTCTTTAAAGAATAAAATTTAAATCAAAATAAATATGTAAAGTGAAAACTAGTCTGTCGGGGCCCTGGATCAGTACCTGACTTAGTGAACAATGATTGGCCAAAGACCGAGAAGCCACCCTACATACCATATACGCTTGCATCGTATGTACCAATCACCATTGGGTGGCTCGACACTGGACCAGCACAGCATACACACACGCAGTCGTATGTATCACTGTTGGTCAAGCCGGCTAGAAGCTAACCCTATTCACTGAGTCAAGTATAGTTCCAGAACACCATGTAGAGGCTTGTCACTTGTATTATGTTGCAACTACAACAATTACTTAGAGGAGCCCGATACCTATGCCCACACCCTAACCTAGCTGGTCAAAAGCCCGGCAAAGATATCCACACCTTGCCTAGTCGGCAATCGCACCTCGACTAGTGGGTCACTCAACTAAGGTAATCACTATCTTTGAGACAGATTCAGAGAAGAATACTTTACTGTCACCCCATACACTTCATAACATACACCCAATATGTATGGAGGAACGTCATGAACAACTTGAGCATCATCATACAATTCTAATGAGAGAATTACAGATATAATAAAACACATCCCTTCCTTCGGGCAATTACATAGATTACAAGCAAAAGACCCGAAGGTCAAAGTATCAAATTAGTTCAACAGTAGAAACAATAAGATCAACCCATGGATACAAGGTAAGGTCATGTATCCCAAAAATAGATCCCACAAGATCACCGACCGGAAAAACCAGACAGGCAATCTATCACTCCTAGCAGGAATGGGAACATAAAAAATCTCCTACACTAGAACTACCTGCAGCAATGGAATTCCCAAATGAGTACTTTCGTACTCACAAGATGCTAATGTGCTCATTCCTGTTAATTAAACATGGCATGAAACATTAATGACAAAACAACAATTCAAGTTATTCTCTCTAAGTCATCTTGACTTAGAGATATCCCAGGAGGAGGCTACCCACCTCAATCCCAAATCCAAAAGAAATCTAGGAAGGGCTAACCACCCTAACCTCGTATGTAGTTCCATTTCCAAGAAATTTAAGTCGTATCCCGTCTTAAGACCATTTTGGGATAAGGCATCTCACCCCAATTCCCTCAACAGCAAAATCAACCAGATCGGTATCATACCAACCCTACAGCTTGATCGATCCATCTAACATTTTGGGATAGGGCATCTCACCCTGTTCTGTCAATTTAATCATGACCGGTAACGTATCAGTCACACAACTTGTTGATCTGGTGTTTCACAAAAGTATTTGGGTTACCCACCCAAGTCTCTTAATCAGAAGATGCAACAACACGATCGGCCTCGTATCAGTCACACAGCATGATCGACCCTGTGGGTGATATGGGGCCCAGGGTCCTCTAATCCGCTGGCCAAGGGGCCGAACCCGATGCCACATCAACAGTGGGCGGGAGGCTCGAGAAGATAAGCCCGGGGTCTCCCCCCGGGCACTATAGCCACACAACCGCCAGGAGGCGTCCCGAGCCGCTCCCCGAGCGCCTTAAACATTCTGGGCCCCACCCGGATCGGAGGGTGCCCAGCGCGCCGTGGAAACGGCTAAGAGCACGCTCGGGGGTCCAACCCCGAGGACCCCTCGGGGGTCCACCCCCGAGCAGTCAGGCCCCCTGGCCCCTCTCGGGGGTCTTCCCCGGGCGCACGTGGCAAGGCCACGTGGCAAGAGTCTTAGAGCTCCCCATACAGGACCTTCGTGGGGTCCTCCCACGCGGCCCAGCAGGAGCATTTAATGCTAGTTTGGCGCGGTTAGTGCCGGTCCACAGGCATGCGTGCCCTAAGCCCCATGCGGGCAGAATGACGTTGTCAGAAACGTCTCTCCGTCCCTGTGATATGACGGGCCCGGTCAACTCGTCGGCCTGACAACCTTTTTGACTTTAGGGCGCGCGGCCGCGCGCCCCCATGCACCCCGCTGAGCTGTGGGGCCCGAATAGCGGGGACCGAAGCGGGAGGGTTGCGGAGGAAGTCTCCGTTGCCTGGCATCGGTACGTTGTGAGGACCCGTTTTCCAACCGAAGCATGTCAGAGGCTATTCCGCTATAGTGCTCGGCAACCACCGCCGTGGGTCGCCATTTCCTAACCATCATCAATAGCATGGCTACAGTATATTTTCCTTTTCTGGCTATTGTGGTGACCCCCGGGTATATAAGGGGAGAACCAAGGGCATGAAGG
The DNA here is from genome assembly GCA_019208055.1 of Stipa capillata. NCBI lineage: Eukaryota > Viridiplantae > Streptophyta > Magnoliopsida > Poales > Poaceae > Stipa > Stipa capillata. Next base: position 16,819 of record JAGXJF010001058.1, on the reverse strand, counting down.
GGGTTGAGAGTTTTTTGAGGGTTCATAGAGTTCTACAAGCTTCGCGCGAGCCGAATGTAACCAGACATCTATTCATCTATACACAGAAAAGCAGGATGTAGGGTTTTTACACCTGGAAGGTGGCCCGAACCTGGAAGAAACCACCGTGTCTCCATTTTCCTAAGTTTCTCGGTTATTCAAGATCTCTACAGCTCGTGTCTCTCTTCACTGCCCCTGGCCGAATCCCAAAGGGGGTCCACCCGGACCACCGCAGCCGGCGTTCGTACGCCGACAGCTGGCGTGCCAGGTAGGGGGCGGTTAGCGTCTCCGAGCTTACGAAGATCATGGCAAGTCATCAGTCACGTTCCCAGTCGCATGGACGCAAGCAGCCACTCGGCCCGGCTCCACTGGTGCCCCCTGGGCGCAGGGCCACCACGGCGACCCCCGCGGTACCTCAGCGGCGGGCGCCGTGCTGCCACAACCTCGACTCGTGGCGGACGGGGGTGCGGCTTCCGTCGATCCGTTAGTCACCGAGTCTCTCCCGCCGGTATGTCGCCGGCTGGATTTTGACCTGCTGGGAGAGGTAGGCGCACTGCATGCGGCGCAGCTTCTCCTCCGGCATCCCCCCGTCCAGGTGGAAGGCACATCTCCTGTGGGCCCTTGGCTCCAGGAGGTGGCCAACCTGGTCGACACCGCTCGCCGCCAGGCAGCGACCAGAAGTTTCCATACCTCCGCGAGGCGTGGGGACACCCATGATGGCCCCTCAGCGGTGTCACCACCAGTACCGCCACACCAATCGCGCGGCGGAGCAAGGGAGCCATGCACCAAATCCCCCCACTCGGTTGCCTCTCCTGCCCGGGGAGGCGGCCAAGATCTTCGCCACCACCTCAACAAGCGGAGGAAGGATGAAGACGCCCGTGTCACCCTCGAGCGCCAGTGGGAGAAGCGGCACGAGACAAGGGCCGACGAGGGCCAATCGTCCTTCGGTCCCGCCGCCGATCGAGCGCGCTCTCCGGTGCACGCCCGCGCACAACCGGTCGGGAAGGTCGGCACCCCGCTCTACGGAGCGGGTTGTCAGGCTTTTAATCCTGACCTTCGTCGCGTCTGCTGGCCAAAAAAATTTCGGCCAGAGCTACTGCAGAAGTATGATGGCTCCTTCCACCCGGAGGAGTTCCTCTGGATCTACACCACCGCTGTCGAGGCGGCTGGAGGGGCCGAAAAGGTGATGGCTAACTGGTTCCCCATGGCCTTGAAGGGCTCTGCCCGTTCATGGCTCATGAACCTCCCCCCGAGCTCGATTAGCTCGTGGGAAGACCTCTGCCACTAGTTTGTGGCCAACTTCCCGGGCACCTTCGAGCACCCTGGCATGGAGAGTGATCTCCACGCACTCAAGCAGCGCAAAGGGGAGATGTTGCGGCACTTTATCCAGTGTTTCAGCCAGGTGCGCAACACCATCCCCAAGATTTCTCCTCAGGCAGTCATAGTCGCCTTCAGGCAAGGTGTCCGTGACGAAAAAATGCTTGAGAAGCTGGGCACGCGCGACGTCCAGCCCACGACGGAGTTGTTCGCAATCACGAACAAGTGCGCCAAGGCAGTTGAGGCTCATGCATGGCACAGCCCGCACCCCGACCAACCAGCGGTCGACGGCGCGAGCACTTCTCGCCCCCCCCGTGAGACGGGAGAAGAAGAGCAAGAAGCGTAAATCAAAGCCTGTCGCGGCGGCGGAGGTCAAGTCACGAAAGCTGCCGCGCGGCGGGTCAGACAGTAGCAAAAAGCCACCCCAGACCCCTGAGCGGGGCCCCCGCAGGTGGTGCAAGATACATCAGACTGACTGGCACGATCTCTCCAAGTGCCGGACGGTGAAGTTCCTCGCCGAGAGGAACGAGAAGGAGCGGGCGGCGGCTCAGCGCGAGGATCGCCGCCAAAGCGGTGACGACGAGCGCGGCGGTGAAGAAGGCGGTCTCGGGTTCCAGCAACCCGAAGCCGTAGCATGCATCAACGGACGTGCTTCCACTCCTGCTTCACGCCGTCAGTTCAAGCTGATGGCGCGTGAGGTGTGCTCGGCGTCCCCAAGCTCCGTTTCTTCCCGACCACTCAAGTGATCGAACACCCCGATCACCTTCGATAGCTCGGACCACCCTGAGAGCTCGGCAGGCGTAGGCCGCCTCCCGTTGGTGGTCTCCCCGATGGTTTGCAACATCAAGGTAACCCGCATGCTAATCGACGGGGGCGCAGGCCTTAACCTCCTGTCCCTCGAAGTCTTTAGCAAAATGCAGGTACCACCGGGGCAGCTGAAGCCCACGATGCCGTTCCATGGCGTCACCCCGGGCCTCACCATGCCCCTCGGGCAGGTCTCCCTCATGGTCACCTTTGGGACCAAGGACAATTACCGAATGGAAAGCGTCGTCTTCGACATCACCGAGTTCGACCTGCCCTATAACGGCGTCCTCGGGCGCCCAATGCTCGCCAAGTTCATGATGGCGTGCCATTACGCCTACCTCACCGTCAAGCTGCCGGGGCCCAACGACGGGCGCGATCACAGTCCCGGCCGACCTTAAAAACTCCGTCCTTTGCACCGAGCAGCTGTTCTCAGCTACCGCTGCCGTCGCCAACGACATCACCGAGCTCCCTGAGGCCTCGGGTCCGCCCCCGACCAAAGCCAGGGTCGTCGCCGATGGCTCCGTCACCGTCAAGGAGGTGGCCCTTGGCGAAGACGCGTCCAGGACCGTCAAGATCGGTGGCCGCTTGGCCGCCAAATAGGAAAGCGCGCTCATCGCCTTCCTCCCGGCTAACTCCGATGTGTTTGCATGGCAACCGTCGGATATGCCCGGGGTCCCTAGGGAGGTGATCGAGCACCGCCTCGCCGTGCGCTCCGACGCGCGGCCCATTTGGCAGAAGGTGCGCCGTCAAGCACCAGAACGTCAGGATTTCATTCGAGCGGAAGTCGGCAAGCTTCTCGCTGCCGGGTTCATTCGGGAAGTCCTCCACCCAGACTAGCTTGCCAATCCGGTCGTCGTTCCGAAGGCCAACGGCAAGCTCAGAATGTGCATGGATTACACCGGCCTCAACAAGGCATGTCCGAAAGATCCTTTTCCTTTACCTCGCATAGATCAGATAGTTGATTCCACCGTGGGGTGTGATCTCCTATGTTTTCTAGATGCCTATTCCGGTTATCACCAGATTAGCATGTCTGTAAAGGATGAGGAGAAAACTTCATTTACAACCCCTGTGGGGACCTTTTGCTATGTTCGCATGCCTTTTGGGTTGAAAAACGCTAGGCCCACCTACCAGCGTGCCATGCGTATCACTCTTCAATCCCAGATAGGCCGCAATGTCGAGGCCTACATCGATGATCTCGTCATCAAGACGGGAGAACAGGCTACGCTCCTCGAAGATCTGGCTTAGACTTTCGACAGTCTCCGCAGTACGCGCATGAAGCTCAACCCCGAGAAGTGCGCCTTCGGCGTTCCCTCGGGCAAACTCCTCGGTTTCTTGATCTCGAGCAGAGGCATAGAGGCTAACCCCAAGAAGATCTGGGCCATCGACCAGATACACTTGCCAGCTCGTCTTAAGGACGTGCAGCGCCTCACGGGCTGCATGGCGGTCTTAGGACGGTTCATCTCCAAGCTCGGGGAGCGGGGCCTCCCCCTGTTCAAGCTCCTCAAGAAGTCGGGCCCCTTCGAGTGGACCTCGGAGGCCGAGCAAGCCTTTCAAAGCCTTAAGAAATATCTCACCTCGCCTCCGGTCTTGGTGGCCCCGAGATCCGAGGAGCCCTTGCTTCTCTACATTTCGGTCACTCCCCGCGTGGTGAGCGCAGTCCTCGTGGTCGAGCGAGAGGCCGGGTCCGAGCTCCCGGCGACTCCCGCGAGGGCTAACGCTGTTGGGTCCAAGCTCCCAACAGATGGCGCATCTAAGGAAAAGCCCGGGTCCGAGCTCCCGGGCAACCCCGAGCAGTCAACAGTGCTCGGGCCCGAGAGCGGCCCCCCGGGTGCTTTGCTCGGGGAAGTTCAAGGTGGCGATCTCGCGTCCGAGGTACCGGGGTCCGAGCTCTCCGGCGAACCCAAGCAACCGTGCATACTCGGGGCCCGGATAGGCCCCTGAGTATCGTGCTCGGGGAACTCCCTCACGAGGGCCGTGTACAGCAACGGCCCGTCTAATTCGTCAGCAAGGTGTTGCGCGATGCCAAGACACATTACCCGCAAGCCCAAAAGATGCTCTACGCAATCCTGGTTGCGTCGAGAAAGCTGCGGCATTACTTCCAAGCGCACGAGGTGTCCATGGTCACTGCCTACCCCCTCGAGCGCATCTTGCACAATCGAGAAGCCATCGGCCGCGTCATCGAATGGTCAATCGAACTCGCCGAGTTCAAACTCCGCTTTGTCAGCAGCCGGGCAGCCAAAAGCAGGGCTCTAGCCGACTTCGTGGCCGAGTGGACGTCGGTGCCTGAAGACAAAGGGGAAGAACTCTCCGCCAACCCAGGGCAACAAGGGACCCAGCACTGGACGATGCACTTCGACGGTTCCCTCACGCTCAAGGGCGCGGGGGCTGGAGTAGTCCTCACCTCCCCAACCGGTAAAGTACTCCAGTACGTCGTGCAGCTCCTCTTTCGCGCCACAAATAACATGGCTGAGTACGAGGGCCTTCTCGCGGGATTGCGTGCAGCTACGTCCCTCGGGATCCGCTGTCTACTCGTCAAAGGCTATTCCCAGTTAGTCGTCAATCAAGTGTCGAAGGAGTACCAGTGCTCGGATCCGCAAATGTCGGCGTACCTGAGCGAAGTCAGGAAGTTGGAGAGGCGTTTCGACGGGTTGGAGCTCCAACACGTCCCGTGCTGCTACAACGAGCTTGCTGACAACCTCTCGCGACTGGCCTCCTCTCGGGAGCCGGTCCCGGCTGGGACCTTTGAAGAAAGGCTCTCTCGGCCGTCCGTCGAGGTCGCCGACCAAGACGAAGGGGGAACCTCGAGCCAAGTCGAGTCTACCCAGGCGGCGCCTTCAGTGAGAGATCCTCCCGTTAGGTCGCTGCTAGGCGGGCACCTCGTGCTCGCCGCCTGTTCTCAGGAGCCTTCCTGGATCTCCGAGATCCGGGGATACCTGAAAGAAAACATCCTTCCCGGGAACGAAGCCGCAGCAGAAAAGATTGCGTGGCAAGCCAAGCGCTACGCCCTGGTAGATGGGGATCTCTACCGGCGTGGCACCAATGGTATCCTTATGAAATGCATTTCCTGAGAAGAAGGCCATGACTTGCTCACGGACATCCACGAGGGCGAGTGCGGTAGCCATGCATCGTCTCGCACGCTGGTTGGGAAGGCCTTTCGGCAGGGTTTCTACTGGCCAACAGCCCTTCAGGATGCCGTTGAGCTGGTTCGTCGCTGCGAGGCATGTCAATTCCATGCTAAGCAGATACACCAGCCAGCTCAGGCCCTTCAAACCATCCCCCTGTCATGGCCCTTCGCGGTCTGGGGGCTGGATATATTAGGTCCGTTCCCCCGAGCAGTCGGGGGCTACGAGCACCTTTATGTCGCTATCGACAAGTTCACCAAGTGGACTGAAGCCGAGCCAGTCGTCAAAATCAATAAGCACACTGCCATTAAGTTCATCCGAGGCGTTGTGAGCCACTTCGGGGTGCCTAATCGGATCATCACCGACAACGGCACGCAATTCACAAGCGACGCTTTCCTCGACTACTGTGAAGACATCGACATCAAGATTTGCTTCGCGTCGGTTGCCCACCCTCGCGCCAATGGTCAAGTCGAGCAAGCCAATGCTCAAGTCCTCAACGGCGCAAGACCAGAATCTTCGACCGACTGAAAAGGTGCGGTGCCGGGTGGATCGACGAGCTCCCTGCTGTCCTTTGGTCAATTCGGACGTCCCCCAGCAGGGTGACCGGGGAGACGCCTTTTTTCCTCGTTTATGGGGCAGAGGCGGTCCTCCCCTCCGAGATTGCTCTCGGCTCACCGCGGGTCGAGGCTTACGCGGAGGGCGACCAAGACTAGAGGAGGTTCGAAGACGTCAACCTCCTAGAAGAGCATCGGTGCAGAGCCGCCCTCCGTGCCGCCAGGTATCAGCAGAGCCTGAGGCGCTATCATCAGCACCATGTACGAGCCCAGTCGCTGGAAGTCGGGGATTTAATACTTCGCCGTATCCAAACACGGGAAGGAAAGAACAAACTCTCCCCCATGTGGGAGGGCCCTTACCGAGTGACCAGCGTCTCCTGACCGGGCTCTGTTAGACTGGCCACGGACGATGATCTGCCGCTGCACAACGCTTGGAACATCAAGCATCTGAGGAAGTTTTATCCGTGAGTGGCCCGGGTAAGTTTTTGTTTACACTCCGGGTCAAACCCCTGAGTAGCAACTGCGAGTCTCGAGAAGTTCCGGGTCTCTACTCAAAGCCCTGGTCGCCCCGCTTGGTTTCCTAACCTCGGGCACCAGACCGGCAGCAAGCTACCCGAGTATCCCAAGAGCTCGCACTAGTGCTCGGGGGCTCCCTTGTAATATAGGCTGTTTCAATAGCATGAACAATATTAATATAATCAGTGTTCGCCTTTCAATTGCTTGTTGGATTTTGCGATCCCAGCACTTACTCGCGAAAGAGATCGCTTTCATGAGTACCGGACTGCCGTGTCCCCCCTTGTGCGTTTAGATCCCTTCTGGTCTTAAGTACGAGGAGCCGGACTAATCGAGTCTCTGATGACGGGCCGTAAGGCGCTCGGGCCACCAATTGTACCCCGAGCACACGTGCTCCGCTGGTCAGCTGCCCCCGAGCGCTACCCGGCTTCAGAGCACTCGGACTATCTTGCTTCTCGTACTCACGACCAGTCAGTAGTCTCGAAAGTCTCCGGGTCCGGACGGTGGGCAAGTTTGGAGAAAACTCATGATGGATATCTCTCTCTCCAGCAAATCATGTTATTATGACCGCTTGCCAAGTTTACAGATCAACCGTGATGAAGTTCCTGGGCACTGCTGAAGTCCCCGGGCGATCATCCAGGGAAAAGAAGCCGTCATCCCTCTGGCTTGCGGGGAACTCCAAGGCCTAAAGACTCCGGGAGTCCCCGAACTCTCGGGTCTCCAAGGGTTGGTGCTCGGCGCCTCCGGCTCTCGGGGACCCGGGGTCCTCGGGCGCCAAGGACGCGGGTTGGCAAGGGTCCTCGGGCCACCCCCAGGGGCCGTCCCAGCGACAATGCATCCAGCTCTCGGGGGCTGGGGTCCTCGGGACCGCCGTTGGCCGTCCCCATTACGGTCAAGAGCTGGACGCATCCTCGAAAAAGGAAAAGAAGCGTTCCAAACCAATCTTTGCAAGAGTAAGGTGCTCGGGGGCTCACCCGCACCTGAAATCGCAAAGAAGAAGAGAGTCTGGAGTCAAGTTCGAACTAGTCTTTGCAAGAGCAAGGTGCTCGGGGGCTCACCCGCACCTGAAATCGCAAAGAAGAAGAGAGTCCGGAGTCAAGTCCAAACCAATCTTTGCAAGAGTTAGGTGTTCGGGGGCTCACCTGCACCTGAAATCGCAAAGAAGAGAGTTCGGGGCCAAGTCCAAACCAATCCCTACAAAGGAAAAAGCTGCTTGGAGGCAAGTCCGTGCTTAGCATTCCAGGAAAAAGAAGCAAGTTAAGTCTTAGCAACTCCAAAGGTCCAACGGCGTGGAACCAAGTCCGAGCCCAACACTGCATAAGCAATAAGTTCACCAACAGTTCTTACAGAGGCTCTTCGGCCTCAAACAGAAAAAAGCATAAAAGAAAATACAAAGGGGCAGGCTAGTCCCCCCCAGCGTCGTCCTCCGAGCCGCTCCCGTCTTCCTCCCGGGTGAAGTTTGCTGCGATCTCCTCAGCCACCTCGCGGACGGCTTGGCGAGCAGCGTCTTCCCCCCACCGCGGTGACCCCGAGCCTAGCCGGCTCTAAGGAGAAGCTCGGATCCCGTTGCGGTAGCATGCGAGCACATGCTCGGCCACCGCGGCAGCCAGGTCGCGCCCCTCCCGAGTGGCCAAGTCCTGCATGGCCGCCGGCAACGCCTCCAACTACTCGGCAAAAGCGTCGAAGTGGTATGTGAGGTGGCTCAGGGAGTTCGTGTGCTCCACCACCGTGACGCCACGGCTAAGTCCGGCCATCTCCATCGCGGCCCGCGCACAGCTTGAGGATGTCAAGCATCATCGCGGTGGTGTCGCTCTTTTCGGAGTACAAATCTCCGTCTCCTCGGCGGCCTCAGTCTTTGCCCGCTGAAGATCGTCCTACAACTCCTTCACCCACTGGGTCAACCGCCGCTTGGAGACGCTGCTGTCCTCAAGGTGCTGCTCCACCTCTTGGATGCGCCGATCTTTCTCCTCAACAACTCACTGGAGCACGTCGGCGGCCTCTTTGCGGGCCTCTGCGACGCACCGTCCCGCCTCCCTTTCCAGCTCCCGTGCCTGGCTCGCCAGGGAGTTCTCCCCTTCCTCAAGGACTTCTTGCGCTGGTCGAGCGCATTCTCCCGCGTGGGCGGCCTCCATCTCGCGGAGGGAAAGCTGCTCTTCCCGGCGGGAGATTTGGCTCTCGTGCCAGACCAGCTACCGCCCACGGCCGGGTCCAAGCGCCTCACGCTCGTCGATCGCCTCCGTGCGCATCTCTTCCAGGGCCTCCTTTGCCCTGAGGATCTCCACGGTGGCCGTCTTGGTGTTCGTGCTTGGCAACCCGTGACCCCGCGCAAGGAAAGCCTCGCCGGCCTCCATCAGGGCGACCTCCCGCTCCCTCAGGTCGGCTTCCCGCTTCCTCCAACGCCTCCTTCTCCGAGGCGGCAGCGGCCTGAATTTCCTCCAACACAGCGTGACCCGCGTTGAGAATTTCTGGAAGGGGCCCCCAAGGCCCCTCTGGTCGACGCGCGTGAGCCTCGCTCCCCCGAGGCCGGTGCTAGAGCCCCAGTCACCGCGGCCTCCACCAGAGCCTCTGCGACCGCTGCGCTCCGATTGGGCGCCGCACCCCAGCCTTCGGGGGATGGAATGGGCTCTGCTCTTTTGTCCTCGGCCCCTGGGGCTCTTTCGGTTCTCGGGGAGCCCTCGGCTCTCGGGGCCTCTTCGGCGCTCGGAGTTGTATCGGGTCTCGGGGCCCCATCGGTCCTCGGGCCCCTGTGATTTCGGGGCTCGATGTAAGTCCCCGCGCCCGAGTCGGCCCGAGGTTTCTTCGATGCCCTGAAAGCAATGCAGTAAAATTCGGGTCAGTTCCCGAGCGCCATGTATACACTTCGCAAAAAGTTAAGGAGGGTTTTCGGCTTACTTGGATGAGCGCCCGCCGTACCTCCACCGACCAGCCGGGATCTCAAACCCCGGGCTCGTCGGCCGCGGCGGATCCTTCCTTTTCTTGCCGGCGGCCCCGGGCCCAGCTGTCCCGAGTTACCTCCTCCAGCCGGCCCCGCCTGAGAGCTGCCTCCTCCGGCCGGCCCCGCCTGGGAGCTGCCACCGCGCCGACCGGCCCCGCCTGGCTGCTGCCGCGCCCGGAACTGTCGCCCCTGGTGCTCGACGCTCTTTGTCCGATCGCGGCGGAGGAGGTGGTGGCGATGACGGTGAAGATGGGGGGAAGGCGCCCGCGCCTTCTTGCCTTTCCGGTCGGCGGGGTCCTCATCGCTGGCCCTGGCCCCCCTCGTCGCCCCCGCCGTCCCCCGGGATGTTCAGTGACCCGGTGGTCTTCCTCTTTTTCTTCGGCGTGATCCCCTTAGAGTCGAACTCCGAGAGGGTCGCGCGGATCTCGTTGCGTGGCGTGTTCACGCACAACGGAAGGTCTGGTCGGGGTAGCTCGGCGGTGGCAGGATCGACGGAGCCCAGAAGGTGCCGCAGCAGCGTGATCTCCGTGTCGCGGCTGAGGTCCCCTCCCTCGCCGATCATCGTCCGGCCGATGTCCTGCACGCCGGTGTACATCCAGGCTGGGCGGCCCCGCTCCCGCAGCGGCGCCAGCCGCCGCCAGATGAAATCGCCGACGACCATCGTTGCCGTCAACCCTGCGGCTCGCAGGTCTGCGATCCGCTCCACCGTCGGCCGCAGTAGATGATCGTCCTCGGGTAGGTACTCCCCCGTCTTCTTGTGCACCGAAGCCGGCCCCTCGGGAAGCAGCAGTCGGAGGTACGGGTCGGTGGAGATGTAACACCACTGGACCCGCCAGTCGTCCCACTTGTTCCGCGTCTCCTGCGGAATGTAGGTCTCTCCAATCTTCTCCCGCAGACGAAAGTTGCAGCTCCCCGCGGTCTCCGTCCGGCCGGAGCCCCGGCCCTTCCCCACGGACCGGAGCACGAAATAGTGATGGAAGAGCACCACTGAAGGCATCACGCCCACGAAGATCGCCAGCATCACTACGGAGTTCGAGGAGAGATGGATCAGGTGGATCCTGTACTCCGTTAGAACCTCCAGGAAGAAGGAGGAGAATGGCGGTGCTAGACTCGCCGCGATGAAGCTGGCGAAGATGACCGTCTCCTAGGGCAGTGGCTCCGGCGGATACGTCGCCGGTCTCACCGTCGGAGATCCCCGTTGGCCCTCCGGGACTAGCATCTTCCGAAGCTTGTCCATACTCTCCTCGTTGAGGAGGCGGGACTTGGGGAGAACGCCGGCGTCGGAGGGTGGCGAAGAGGCGCGGCATCTTTCCTTCCTCGGCATGGTGGTGTTTGGCGTGGAAAAAAGAGGAAGAAGGTGCGCAAGAAGGCAAGAGTACGCGCGGAGGCTAATGGCGCAAGGAAGAAGACAGTTTGCGTGTGCAAGCAAGGGAACAAAGGAGGCGTATGGGTGGTGGAGCATTTAAGGGAAAAGAGAATCCGAAAAGGCTGCGATTCTTCATGCGCCGTGCGGTCGTGGGGGACGGTTCGGTTTTCGTAACTGATTGCGCCACTCCACGAGGCGCCAAATCCGGAGCACGTCCTCCCGCGCGGTGCGCGCGCAGCGAGGCATTTTCCCGCGTGGTTCTTGGAATGGGCTGGCATCTTAGCCGGCCCACGAAGCGAGGGCCCAGGGTCCCCTAATCCGCTGACCAAGGGGCCGAACCCGATGCCACGTCACCAGTGGGCGGGAGGCTCGAGAAGATAAGCCCAGGGGTCTCCCCCGGCACTATAGCCACACAACCGCCAGGAGGCGTCCTGATGTCACGGACCCGGGAATTACATATGATTAGGGGAACGAATGGTCGCCAAGGGCCGAGAGACCAGTCGACCTGGTAGCACGGTACCTGCGCCGTACTCACTGAGGCAGAGTGATCCGACACCTGACCAACGCAAGCCAGCCGGAAGCGACTAAACTTCCCAGAACCACATACAATTCCCTGATCCGGTGAAGGTTTAGAGTCGTTCCCGAATTCTACCACGCAAAGCAAGATCGGAGGAGCCCGTCGATTCTACCCACACCCTAACCTAACTTGGAAGCTAGTGGGTCGCTCGAAAGCCCGGTAGAACACACCCACACCCTGCCTGGCCGGCACAGCATCTCAGCCGGCGGGTCACTCAACTGATTCCTACTCGACTTAGGAAAAAGAGGAACGGTTTTAAACCCTTCACGGCATACCCATATACTTCATATCATTCACGCATTGCATATGGGCAGCCTCGATAACAACTTGTATATCACAGTAAAGCACTAAAGAGAGGGATTACCAGATAATTATAACACGTCCCATACTCGGGGCAGTACTTATCTTACATACCACTTGACCCAAGGTCTATAAACATCAAAGAGCCACAATGGCAGCAGCGGAAACACAAAGTAAAACACCCGAGATGGTGGGGGACCACCTCAAACAGCCCACAACAATCCCAAGGAAGTCGAAGCCGAAAGTGTTAAACCGAAGCAACGAAACGTCAACTCAGGGATGCTCCACAAACCTGCCTAGGATAAACCTAGGTGAGTACAACCACCGTACTCGCAAGACATTGCTCATCAATTAATTAAGACATGGTATTAATCATGTTTGACAAGGCGTGAAGGTTCGGAATTTATGTCAAATTCAAGTTGCATACAAGAGATGAAATGAACATAATCTACACAATTCAATTTCAGATTGTAGTAGTAGAATAGAAATCATAACCACATGGAGATAATAGCAACTCACAAGCACACATAAGAACATAGCAATAGGGATGTCATCATTTCCAATTCATTCGGGGTAGCCGACACCCATTTAAAATCAATCAACCCCCTGGTACCGTTCCGGCAATACGACCATGCTGAGTATAGCGAGTGCAACTCCCTTGGAGGTTGCAAGGCTCCAAGGGCATCTAAGACTTATCTCCACTATACCCCCGCGTCGATTCCGATTACGTCCAAGCGGGTTCTCAATCCATCTCATATTCATTTCAATCAAGCATTACAAACCGTCACCAACGAACCGATAACCTCGGATATAAAGAGTGCAACCCTGGTGGAGTTCGCAAGGCTCCAGACAGTATCTGAGACTTACCTCAACTATATCGTAGTTCCGTTTCCTTGGTGACGTACGAGCTTTCTCCCGGGCCTTCACCGCCGACTCAACCACCTCGGGTATAACGAGTGCAACCCTGGTGGAGGTTGTGAGGCTCCACGCAGTATCTGAGACTTACCTCCATTATACCGTAGTGTTGGTCTCGGTGTTGGGCCCACGCAGGTTCTCACATCTCACTTAAACAATTTTTTTTTGTTATTGGGCAACAAGGTTGATTTCCAGCCATAGCTGCTACATACAACACGACCTACACATACTAGTGTGGTACCAAGTACCGGTCAAGCAAACATTCACTCAAGCACCAGGTCAATTTAATTAATTAAGTCAAACAGGGATTAATACACAATGTAATGATTAATCAACAAGCAATGGAGCTTGCCTGGTTGCCTGGGGAAGTATGAGGATCATGCGCATGAACTCTAGAATACTCGAAACACCGGTAAGAAGCGAGTGACCTCCAAAAAGAGAAAGGCAACCCTAAGACACTAATTCAAAAAGGATGAAGATGCATGAATGCCAGTGATATGGATGCGACTACAGTGGATTTAAGATAAAGCATGCAACTACAAAAGCAGGTTAGTATTCATTCCTGATTTTTGGTTTAGATTCAACTGTGTTATAATTTTGATCATGGATGAACATAGAATATGGATGCATGCATGGGATACGATATGCAACTAAGGAGAAAGGCTTTAACTCTATAATTAGGGTTAGGGCTCATTTGATTGATCCGTTATCGTAGGTGAGAACATGGAGTCGCGATTATTTTCTAGCCGTTAGGCGAATTGTGACATTAAGCATTTTAGGTTTGGCTGTTAAGCTAGATTCTCTAGTATTCATGTAATTGGAGGTTGTTAACATTTTCTATGAGTTCTACAAGTTTAATCAAACTTAGCCTTTCCTGTCTTCTTCTCGGTAAAGAAAAGAATTTAACTAATCTCGCAATTAACTAGATGGTTGGGGTTAGCAGATGATAAGTGGGTCCGTTGTCACATATATATATATATATATATTTTTGTAAATCAATAAGCAATCAGATTATCAACTCAGTTTTCTACAATGTACAGGGTTCGAGTATAATAGTTGCGATCCAATTACCACAACTTATATGAATTAAGGTTGCACAATTTTAAGTTAATCAAATCTGGACAGCAGAGGTATCTTGGCATTAACTCACAAATGATCCGTAGGAAATGGTAAACGAGTACTCTGAATGGAGCTATTGACAAGGGGTATACTTCTTATTTTGGTACCAACATATGGTTAGCAACAAAAGGTCACTAAGTTGTGCCCGAAAGGTTCCAGCTTAACTAGAAGACTACCCATTATAGACTTAAGTTGCTTACGCAAGTTTTAGTGGATCAAGTCAGGGTTACATATGTGGTATGATTCAGTGACCCAACATCCTCGCTTAGTTGATACCAAGACTTTACTTCATTAACCTGATCTACTGATTAGTATGGCTTGCATGTTGTACTAACAGGCTTGCACCCTGCTCAGCAACGGAGGGAAGGGATGTTGGACTGTTAGCACTAACATGTGTTCATGCCATAATCAAAGGTGAGGTTGGATTTGTTACAACGGAGACCCATTGGCCAGAGACTAACTGGATTAATTAACCTTAAGTGGGTGATTCGCAACTAATTAGTTAGATTGCTTAAGAACACTTTAATCCTACTAGCATGATACTTCCAACTACCTGTCGTTATTTCAACTAACGATCATTAGGGTTGAACTAACACTTAATTACTGTGTAGCCAATTAATATCACTGTTAAAGCATTGTGCATCTATGAGTTTTACTCAAGTAAAGACCATGCTCAACAGCTATGGTCCTACTGTAACCTACAAACATTAGCTCATCTTGTATTTAGCAGCTGGTATACACTTTACTATAATCAATACCGTAATCGCTAAAATTAATTTAACTTCCGACCGCTAACTACTGACCGGCCAACTAACCACGGTTATCAAAGTAACTAGGGCATCTAATATACTCATTCTTGCTTAGATCTGCCTGAACCGAACACACTAGTGTGCTATCCATGCTAATCACCGCCCATTAATGTAATTAGGTGTATATCTAAACGTGAGTTGCTAACCAGGACAGATTACCGAGATGAAACCTGGAGCATTATGTTTACAAGTTAGCAATGGAGCTGAGGTTGGGGCCGGGCGACGAGGCGAAGAGGAGAAGGCGGTGGGGCTTGGCACACTGGACTTGAAGAAGGCGCCGGCGAGCTCGGGACTTGGTGCTGCGGTTATCGGGGAACCGAGGTCGACGGCGGCGCTGAGGTGAGGCCGGCGGCGACCTGGCCGAGGGCGGCAGACGCGCGGATGCCAAGGCACCGGCGGTGGGGAGAGGCGAGGCAAGGCCGCCGTGGAGAGCTGACCTCGGGGAAGAGGAAGACGGCGACTGCATTGGGGAGCTCGTGGCCGGAGATGGTGGAGCGCTGGTGGCGGGGCTTGACCGGCGTTGAGGCGGAGACAGCGAGCCCCAAGGGCGGCGGCGGCGGAATCAAGAAGGGGGGAGCGGAGAGGGGTCCTGGCAGGCGGCGTTTGGCTCACCGGGGATGAGGCCACCGGCGGTGGCGCCTGCCGAGGTGTGTGGCGGCGTTTCTTGGAGAGCTCGGCAGGGGAGAAATGTGGGGAAAAAGAGTTGGGGATTAGCCTGCTGCTTGTGCCGCGTGGAGAAGAAAAGGGGCAACGTGGAAGGGCAAGGCTGCAAGCGGGTGGTGAATGAATCAAGAAAAGAAATAGAGAGAGCTCTACTTCGGAGGAAAGAAAATGGGGAATGGAGAAGAAAAAAGAAATGCTGCCTGCTACGTGGAGAAGAAGAGCTGCAGTAGTGAGCATGCTAACCAGGTGGAGAAAGGGAGCTGCCAGGCGGGTCCCACGGCAGGAGAATATTTCTCCTCTTCTTTTGTTTTATTTCTTTGCTAGTTTAGAGCCAATTAAAAATCTATAACCCTAGTTTCGAAACTTTTACATATTAAAAGTAATGCCCTAGTTTATTGGTATATAGACCAAAAATGAATTTGGAATCCCAGGTACTTGAATTATTTCTTCAAATATTGTTCAAAACTTTAGACTTGAGCTCAATATGATGGTTAACTTGTAGATATAAAATTTTATTATAGTTGCAGTAGAGGAAGAGGTTAGCTTGGAAAAAATAGTTATAGTTAATTTTAGACCTACCAACGAGCTCTATTCGACTTGCAGAGAATTTATGGAGAGCTAAAATGTTTTAGAACGTATATAGTTTTTTGGAATCATGAGCTTTAGTGGCATTAGTTCCGTTGTTCTAATTCATATTAATCATAAAGTCACGTACTGGGGTTTTTAATCAAGGTCATTTTTGAACTACCTATATGCATGCATGTAGATGAAGGAGATCATTTTTGTCACTATAATTTACACTGACCTCGCGTTTTGAGAATTGGGTCACTACACCCGAGCCGCTCCCCGAGTGCCTTAAACATTCTGGGCCCCACTTGGATCGGAGGTGCCCAGCGCACTGCGGAAACGGCTAAGTGGCACGCTCGGGGGGGACCCCGAGCACCCCTCGGGGGTCCGTCCCTGAGCGCGAGGACTTCGAGCACCCCTCGGGGGTCCGACCCCGAGGACCCCTCGGGGGTCCACCCCTGAGCAGTCGGGCCCCTGGCCCCTCTCGGGGGTCTTCCCCGGGCGCATGTGGCAAGAGTCCTAGAGCTCCCCATACGGGACCCTCGTGGGGTCCTCCCACGCGGCCCAGCAAGAGCATTTAATGCTAGTTCGGCATGTTTAGTGCCGGTCCACAGGCATGCGTGCCCTAAGCCCCATGCGGGTAGAATGATGTTGTCAGAAACGTCTCTCCGTCCCTGTGATATGACGGGCCCGGTCAACTCGTCGGCCTGACAACCTTTTTGACTTTAGGGCGCGCGGCCGCACGCCCCCATGCACCCCGCTGAGCTGTGGGGCCCGGATAGCGGGGGACCGAAGCGGGAGGCTTGCGGATGAAGTCTCCGTTGCCTGGCATCGGTACGTTGTGAGGACCCGTTTCCCAACCGAAGCATGTCAGAGGCTATTCCGCTACAGTGCTCAGCAACCACCGCCGTGGGTCGCCATTCCCTAACCGTCATCAATAGCATGGCTACAGTATATTTTCCTTTTCTGGCTATTGTGGTGACCCCCGGGTATATAAGGGGAGAACCAAGGCCATGAAGGGGGTTAAGAGTTTTTTGAGGGTTCATAGAGTTCTACAAGCTTCGTGCGAGCCAAATGTAACTAGACATCTATTCATCTATACACAGAAAAGCAGGACATAGGGCTTTTACACCTGGAAGGTGGCCCGAACCTGGAAGAAACCACCGTGTCTCCATTTTCCTAAGTTTCCCGGTTATTCAAGATCTCTACAGCTCGTGTCTCTCTTCACTGCCCCCGGCCG